>VZRW01005342.1:0-10995 GCA_013398125.1 Aegotheles bennettii
TCACTAGACTGATCTACTCCTCCTTCTGAAGATGCAGGGGATAATGGTTTGGAGGTTTCTCCCCATCAAAGGGAGATGCAGTGAAGGTGGAGAACAAACCATGATGTTCATGGCAGAGTAAGGCAAAGCAGGCAGCAGCCAGGAGGACACAGCCTGTCGTGGCATCTGTGACAGGGGACGGATGCCCTTCCTAGTCCCAGGTCGTGGCTGGTGCTTGGTCCATAGTTGGGAAGCCACAGGAAGGGGTGCAGGATCTAGGAGGGATACCCTAGACTGCTCCCAGCAGACACACCATTTGGTACAGGGCATCCCACTGAGACCTGACAAATTGCTCCATCAGAGCAGGGTTGACAGCAGCTAGGAGCAGGCACACAGCCTGGAGGGGGAGGGTTTACCATCCTGCCCTGTTGTTGTCCTGATTTGCACTGTGGCAGGCTCTGGGTGAGACCCAGTAGCAGACACCGAGCTGGCCAGTCCCCAGGGGTGCACGGGAGGAGGCAGAGGTCCTCCCTTATGCCATCTGCAGCAGAGGCAGGCTGCTAGGGCCATGCTCTGCCAGCAAAAAGCCATCTGGACCACTCAGAGATGCTCGGCAAGGCTGATAAGCCAGAACCTGGCACCAGGCTGACTGAGCCTGCCGAGCTGTCTTATGAATGCTTGCAGAGTCCTGGGCACCACAGATGATCCCAGCAAAGCCTGAGCCGCACTCCTGAGCTGACTTGAACATCAGGCCCTGGCACAGGCTGACCAGGGCAGTGGTGGGGTCACCATCCCTGGAGGGATTTAAAAGCTGTGTAGATGTGGTGCTGAAGGACATGGTTTAGTCATTTTGGCAGTGTGCTAGGTAATGGTCGGGCTTGATGATCTGAAAGGTCTTTTCCAATCAAAACCATTCTGTGATTCTGTGATTCTATCTGCTCCCAACCTGAAGCTTGGAGCATCAACCCCATGGACCACAGCCACCTCCAGCAGCTCTCAGCATTGGAGAAATGACAGGTGGGACACGGGACCCCCAGGGGACCCACATGCTGCTAGAAGGAGCTGTGGGGTGGGCAGGGTGCCCCAGGGCATCAGGTACAACACATGTTCCTGCAACCCTCTGTGATGAGGGTGAGCAGACAGCTCTCTGGTGTTGCTGGTTGGTGTCCACTGACCACGGTGGGAATCAGGGCATGTGGCGTTCACATGAACACCTGGGAGGGGAAGGAAAGAGAGTTCCTGCAAAAGGAACAGCCCCCTGCCTCTCTCCAGCCTCTTCCCTCAGCAAGGGCTGGTCTCCAGAGATCTGGGGGCTCTGAGGAGTAGAGCATGGCCAGGGAGCAGGTGCACAGCCAGGAGGGAGCATGGTGCAAGGGCTCTTCTCTGGAGACCAAGAAATGCCCCAGGAGCAGCCGTAGTGTTTCATGGCTGAGCTGCATTGCCAGAGTACAAGGGATGGAGGGATTCACCCAGTGGAGAGCAGGAGGAGTGGAGGTTTGAGGAAGCAGCCCTACATGTTGAAGCCTTAGTGATGAGCAGGCAGAAGGGAGTGGCTGCATCTCCTCCAAAGCTGAGGCGATAGTCCTGTGACACCAGACTCACATGTTGCTTGGGTGGATGTCAGAGCCCAGATGGAGGTTTCTGGGATGGAAAGGAGCTGGACAGAGGCACTTGGATGCCACAGCAAGGGTCATCCCTCCAGACAGGGTGTCAAAAAGGCCACTTGTCACCCTCAAGAACTGGGTTTCTTCCTTGTATGCCATCCTTCTTCCAACCTGCCCTTCCCTCTCCTCATCTCCCCCATGTCTCTGCAGCAGCTGATGCCTCCTGCCTAGGACATAGCTCTCCTTTAACTAAAATCTGCAAAACCATGCTGCACTCTGGGCTCCAGTGTGGCTCAGCACATAAAATTTTGTTCTGTTAAATGGGTTTGCAGGGGAAGGTGGGTGAGCAGGAAGGGGAACACACACCCACCTCTGGGGCAGCTCCCTCATCTGCACCAGACTGGTCAGTGTCGGAGAGGATGGAGAGGGGCTGGGAGGCGATGAGGGCTCATGCCAGTGCTGACAAGGAAAAGTAGCCCAGAGCCTGGCTGGTTGGACAAGAGTGCTGGAGAGGCTTGATCCAGCTCACAGAAAGGCCAAGGGTGGCAAAGGGCTGGATTTGGAAGGGGAAGAGAGAAGGGAATGGGTCACAGCTGGGGAGCAGTAAGAAACCCATTACCAGAAAGCGGGGCTGACACATGCCAGGGCTGCCAGGGGTGCGGGTCCTGTCCATACCCCTGGATGACACCAAGGACAAATGCAGGCCAGACCCTCTGAGCTGTAAGATCTGCCCCACATCACACTCCAGCCACCTTTCCTCCCTCCTTCAGTGACCCACCACACCAGCAGACTGTACCACCATCCTGGCCAGCACTGAGGACAGTGGGGTCCTGGGGCCAGCACCCACCGCCTGTCCCCATGCTCTCTGCCCAGGGACACAACCTGGGTCACTCTGTCTCACAGCCCTCCCCTCACCCTGCTGAAAGAACCGAGATGATCCTACCACCAGCAGTGCCTCAGACAGACTCCAGCGGGCAGGGGCATTTTCTTTTTTCCCCAAAAAGCCTCTGGATCCCAGCAAGAGCCATTTTAATCAGAGCTTTCCTCCCTGCGGGACTCCATGCGGTGTAATGCAAGAGCCACAGACAGCCCTTTCACTCTACCCTCCCATCAACCCTCTGTTTGGCCTCCTCTGCTTTTTTTAATTGCCCCACACGCACACATTTCGAGCCTGCTTGGTAAATGTTTGAGAGCGATGCTGATGCGGTTGGTATGGAAACGCCAGGCTGGGGCCCTCACCTGAAACCCCAAACACACAATTAGCTGATTAAGAGGCGAGCTCAGGGCGGCAGCGTGCTGGGGCTCTACTGCTCCATGGGAATGTCCCCGCTCACCCCACCGAAGGTACTCTGGGGTCTCCAAGAGGGGTGAGAGGTACGAAGTGCTGTGATGCAGCCTGGGGAGGATATGCAGTCCCTCGCACAGCTAGAGGATGGGGTTTCCAGGCTTGGGGAGGCTGGGGATGAGCCTTTGCACAAAGTCTGCCCATAGGACACTGTGGTGTGGCAATGGGGCTGATGGAGACACCAGCAGCAACATGGAAGCTGCCGGACTCACTTGCAAGCACCACAACCCTGTCCAAGTAGCAGCACATAGGAGCCTTGTGTAGCCCTTGGCTTGGGTGCAAGCCACAGCATGTCCCACGTCTTCTGGAGGACAGGACCTAGCCATGCCCCAGAGGGTGCTCCTGGCTCTCAGCTCTGTGGGCCACAGTCCCGTGGAGCCATCTGGGCTCTGCATCTGCCTTCAGACTCAGGAGCTGCCAGCTAGTCCCCAGCCTCCAAAATGGGGTTGCAGGCTGCCCCAGCAGGGCAGAGGCATGGGGGCAGGTTCTGCCCTCTCCTCTCCTCTCCTCTCCTCTCCTCTCCACAGCTTTATTGCTCATAAAGCAGTTCAGGAACGCAGCAATCATCCCCGTGACAGCCCCGGTTAATGNTCTCCTCTCCTCTCCTCTCCTCTCCTCTCTCACAGCTTTATTGCTCATAAAGCAGTTCAGGAAGGCAGCAATCATCCCCGTGACAGCCCCGGTTAATGAAGTTGGCCTTCATTAGGCATTTCCGTTCCACTTGAAAAGCTCCTCTGTGAGGATGCTCGGCTGGCCTGCGGCAGAGATGGCCCCGCTACGGGAGGGTGTGATGGTGGGTGATGCTGCAGAGGGGCAGCCAGGCTGGCAGGGTGGGCAGCAGGGAGGGCTGGCATCCCTGCCTGTGCCTTCCTACAGGGACAAGTGCATCCCTTGCAGTGGGCTGATGCTGGGATACTGCAGTTGCAAATCCATACTCTGCACCCATCCTTGATGCTCCCCCTCTCACCCCACCCTCGACCCTTCTCCCCAGCCCCAGGGCCCATCCTGCACCAAGCTCTGGTATTTGGGTACACCCATGTCCCTTTTAAGGAAAAAAGGGGTACCAGTCCCTGGAAGAGCCGTGGGGTCTGGCCTCAACCCTTCTGGGGACTTGCAGGTGGAGGGAAGAGGACAGGCTGAAGGGGGGTGGCCACTCGCTGAGAGCTGCCTCGAGTGGCTCTGTGAAAAGGGTCATTTAGCTAATGCCTGCAAGAGTGCTCCTAGATTAAAGTGCTTGGCTATTATCTGTCCAGAGGGAGCATCCTTGTCTCATCAGGGCTAGGCTTGGCGAGCCGCCCGCTGCAGCGATGGGGTCAGGAGAGAGCACAGCTCCATGCCCCAAGTGCTCTGCAGAATGCCCCCAGGTAGGGCAGCCCAGGGCAAGCCCAGCAGCCACCCTTGGGGAACACCTTCCTGCAGACCCCAGGGCATGCCCCCTGGGGCAGGAGGAGTCCTTGGCTGCCTCCTGCCTGTTCTCATCTCCCTGCTTCCCTCACCCTTGCACCTTCTCCCCAGCTCCCTTTGGGGCATCCCAGCACCCATCCGGACCCTCAGATCATGTCCTTCCTCTGCAACCCCTCCCCAGGTCCTAACACTGGTTCCCACCAGATTTTTCCCCTTATCACAGGGATGAAGGTGGCTCGTGGAGGAGCAACATGGGTAAACTGCTGCACGAGGCAGCATGGTGCTGAGCACCTCATGCTTCCTCCAAGGCTCCCTAGAGCCCACTCTTGTACAGGGGAAAGGGAACATCCAAGCTGTGTCTGCAGGACAACAGCAAGCAAAAGAATGCAGCCAGGGGATCACCTGGAGGTGGACGTGAAAGAAGGTTGGATGGGCTGGATGCAAGCTGGACCTCCTCCTTCCAGCAGCTGGAGAAGCTGGTGGGGTGTGTTATCCACCCAGGGCTGCACATCCAGCAGATGTAGGGCTGCCATGGCTCAGCCCAGCAGAAGTGGGGATGCTGAGGCAGGACAGCGTCAGACACTGGTGAGGATGAGGAGGAAGCAGCACTCAGATGTGCACAGGGCATGGGCCCTGCACAGAGCTAAAACACACCCTGGGCAGCACCACATGCTTGTGCCCCAGGAGAGGAGGTTGGATTGGGCTGGAACTCAGCCCGAGTTCGCAGCTGGGCAAAGGAGAGATGCCTCCTCCCTGTGCAGCCTGGCGCCTGGCCCTGCTGGAGCTGGGATTTCGGCTGCCACACACATCCATTTGCAAACTCCTGGGTCCTGTGGAGCTGCAGGGATCAAGACAGATTCGTGAAGCAAATTCTGCTCTGGGCTTTTGTACTGGGGGATTTTTGGGTGCAGCGAAAGCTGCTGGGGGAGGGAGCAGAACCAGCCCTTGCACCCCAACAAGGCTGCTCAGTGGTTACGTCCTGGGAGAGCTCTGCAGTCCAGCCCCGTGATGGGAGGGGAACACTCGGAGCAAACAGACACGGTGCCACAGCCGCGAGGCACGCAGCCAGCATCCGCAGCGTCTTAACCTACTTCAGCTCCATCACTGCTGACGGGGGCCGGGGGGGCTGTGTCCGTGTGGGACACCATCTGGCTGATCCTGCCTGGGCCACCCCAGCCCAGGGCAGCCAGAGAGTCAGGACCTGCCACCCCCATCGCCGTCTCCAAGACCATGGCAGGGTGAATGTGGGGAGCAGAAGCCACAGAGATGCCACCCCACCCTGTTACCAGTTTGCAATGGCATTGGCACTGCAGCCCCAAACACCCCTGGGGGGTGAATGTTGGTGGGGACAGGAGTGGGGAGGGAAGGTGTCAGGGCAGCTCTGGGGAACCAGACCCCCAGGAGAAGAGGGTTGAATCCTTTGGGGTGAGGGCCACAGGGCCACAGCCCCCCTTCACCATCCAACTCGAGCTGCAGAAACAGATGGGTGAGTTGTCAGGATGTGGGAGAGGCAGAGGACAGTAGGCATTGGTGGCCAGGGCTGTGACAGGCAGTGTCAAAGAGCTGGCCTCAGTAGTGGGACAGTGATGGACAGCCATCAGCACCATGTGCAGAGCCTGAGGCGGTGACCAGGGGTGTGACAGACAGCCACTGCTGAGCCTGAATGTTCAGGGACAGCGATGGAGAGCCATCAGTGGTCAGGATGGACAGCTGTCTGTGGACATGAAGGATGGCCATCAGCAGGTGGCCTTGGGAGGTGCTCTCTGCAGCCAGCATCAGGAGATGGCCTGGTCGGGTACCACTGGAGAGCGGGATCATGTCTGCAGCAGGGATCAGGTGGGATCCTGAGCCCACATAGCCTAAGGGCACGGGCTGGGTCAGTTGGAATCCATCTCTGTCTCCCTCACTCATGGGCTGGCTCCCTGTGGTGGGCGATGCTCTGCCATTCCCTGCCTGTAGTCTTACATGGCAGCTCATCAGGCAGCTGCTTTTTATCCCATTTCATGCTGATTTTGGCATCATACTCCCCTCCTGAACCAGCTGCTGTGAGGTGTGCCGATGCCTCTGCAAGCCCTCCCTGCGGTGTGTCAACACTGTTATCTACATCAGCCAAACTTGTAATCTCCTGAAAAGGAATATCTCGTTATTTTGACAAGTTCTCTTCTCCATCACCCCCCGCTGACTGGCAGGAATGCCAGCTTGCGCACGCGCCTCATCACTGCTGCTCCTGCTTCTTGGCAGGAGCCAAGAGTGTGGGGTGTCCCCCCCCCATCAAAGAGCAAACCCTTCGCCCTGCAGCCCCCCGGGGTGGCTTCGGGTGTGGGGGCTGGCGGGAGCCAAGGGGGGAGCCAGGGTGGCGCAGGGCAGCGCTCGCAGGCGGCGCGGGGCTCCAGAAGCAGCCGCAGATGGTGAGCCCACATGCCGCGTCGCTGCAGCAGCCAGTGACCTACACGCGGGCGTCATGCGAGATTTTGGAGGGTAGGGGGGAGCTGATGAAACTGCACATTCCCACTGCAGCTCAGCTCTCACCTCCGCCCCTGCAGCCCTCCTCCAGCAGCCCGGCTCCGCCAAAGAGCTTTCCCAGCCTGTTGCCATCACGGCCACTCCGACAGGCACCCAGCCATGCTGTGGCTTTTCAGGGAGAGCAGGAGGCTGTGTCTTCCTTCTCCCCCATGTTGCACAGGGCGGGGGCTGCTGTATGCCTCTTGCAAAATCAGGTCTGGGCTGCAGCTCTGGACCCTGCTGCAGCCCAGGGCTGATGAGGAGATGCCATCGTACCAGGCTCAGCCAGCCCCCTTCGCCAACCTTGCTTCAGGGGTACAGTCTGGCTACACTACAGAAGGGACCACAGAGCATCAGAATAGCAGCAGGATCCCTAAGCTCATCAGCATCTTGAGCGGGAGCAGGGCTGGAGCTCCTCCTTGTCTTTGGTTTTCCAGGAGCCGCTGCATTTGGCCATGGGCCCACCAGGACAGGGCTCTCCCTGCAGAAGCACTTAGACCTTTCACAGCCTGTCCGCACACTCATCCTCCACCGCCTTCCGCCTTCCCCAGTCCTCTGGGGCCAGAGTTTGTCTGCCGAAATGTTTTCCTCTGTCGTCATTTACAGCTACCCTTCACTTGCTCCTCCCCACAGCACCTTTGCACTGTACTTCCCACAAAATGTGATTCACCCAAAAGGGAAGCATCCCTGGGGAAGGATGAAGCACAGGGAGGCACCCCACAGCTGATGGAGCGAAGCAAGACAGGACCTGACAGCCACAAGCAGAAAGCAGATAAATCCTGTCTGCAGCCTGGCTTTGCGCATCTCCAACGAGGAAGGAAGGCACAGACTGGCTCAGGTCCCAGCGCAGCACCCAGGCGCTGCCTCTTGCAGCCCCTGTCTCTGCTTGAAGGTGACATGAGCTGCAGATGGTCTCAGCTCACTCCCGGTCTCACATGAGATGTGCAGGAGTGGGAAGGGCCTGTAATGGAGGTATTGATATTGTGGGAGCAGTGTCAGTGCACACAGGTCTAGGGAGGGCTGGTACCAACCAGGTGAGGAGCAACAGTCAGGGGACAGCCTGGCACCAGTGTGGGGCACAGGCTGCAGCAAACTTGCCCCATATCCTGTGCTGGGAACACCCCTGAGGCTGCTCTGCCCCAGCCAGTTGCTGCTGGGCAGGCAGGGCACTGCAGGCACATCAGATGCTGGGTCCAGGACAGGCTTGTTCAGAAGTGGAAAAGACCTCAGGGATGGTGCTGCCCAACTCCTCAGTGTCAGCAAGCTTCAGCTGTTGAACAGTCCTCTCACCCCATGGTCCCCATGCTCTCTGTACAGGAAAGGTGATATCTTCCCACTGCCACTCGCTGCTCTGCCAAGGCCTCCTGAGTCCCTCTGCAGACACATGCATCACTGAACACATGCGTGGACACGTCAGGCACGTCACACATGTCCAGCCCTACCCCACGGAGGGCACAGGGGCTGGCATGGCCAAGGTGTAGGGCTGGCATGTGGGATTTCCTCTCCGGCAGCATCCAGGGACAGGAACAGTGCAGTGGGGCTGAGCAGAGCATCCCTTTCTCTTTGCCAGGAGAGGACCCACTGTACCTAGCCTGGCTGAGGGGCAGGGCAGCCCTGCAGCCACCCCCACTGCCCAGGCCCTTCTCCTCTAACCTTTAGTGCTAATCCCAGCTGCTCCTTAGGCGACCTCAGGGGCTCTTGCACCTTAAATCATCCTCAGGTACAACTGGCAGCCCTTGAAGGGGAAAGCACAACTCCCCCATCCCAGGATGGTGTTGGGGGGCTGAGTGACCATCATCAGCAGGACAGTGTGGGACAGCTGGGGATGCAGATACCCCACCTCCACAAGAAGCACTGGGGCTGTGCCCTCCTCTCCAGCCCAGCATCCTCCCTCCTGCTCCAACACCTCCCTCACACCCTCTGTGAGCCCCCAGCCCTCTTGCAGCCCTGTGCTGTGCACCCAGGCAATACCCAGACCTGGGGACCAGGAGAACTGACACCGCTGGTGCTGCATTGCACCGGACAGACAGGGCTGCTTGTAGCCAGGAGTCAGGCGTGGGGAGGACAGCCTGACTGCAACTCTGATTCTGGCAGGAATCGGGCTAAAGCACTTGCAGATAGCTTGTGGCCAGGGCACCAGGTCTGGGGAAGACCACGCTGGGTGGGCAGAGAAGAGCTTCCCTCCTCTGTGGATGCAGCCCCATCTCCGTGGTCCTTGAGGTTGTCTCTAAGAAAGGCGGTTCAGCCCTGGGGGCCAGAGGAGATGCAGGGAAAGCTTTTATTGGTATCTCCCAGCCAACGTCAGCCCGGTTAAAAAAATGCTTCATGTCTCAGAGAGCTTTTTAACACAGCTCAGGCAGCAATTGGTACAGGGACAGCAAACCAGGCTGCATCTGCTCAGCCCCAGTCACAAGCTCCCTGCTTCCTCCGTGTGTGTGTGTGTGTGTGTGTGTGTGCCTGTGTGTGCCTGTGTGTGTGTGTGTGTGCGCTAGACACAGGCATCCGCTCCCAGCATCTCGCTGTCTCCTGCATCCTCCGGCAGTGAGTGCAGGGCTCTGGCTCCCCAGGTACCAGCCTCGGCGCTCCATCCCCCGGCGAGGATTTGCACGCAGGATGTGCTGAGGACCCGTGGGTGGAGAGGGGCTGGTGGCCAGACGCAGCGGCGATGGACATGGTGTGGGCTGCTCTCTAGGGCTTGGTGCTCCCCAGACAGACCGTGACCCTGGTAAGTGGCTTTTTTGCTGCCCTTAGTGCTTCACCGAGTGCATGGCATGGGCCAGCCGCACGTCGTGACACCCATGGGTGGGTCCCCCTGCTGCCCCGGGGGTCCTGGGGAGGGTGATCAGGGCTTCTGGGATGGGGTGCCTGGGAGTGGGGATGGAGAGCCCAGTCCAGGCATTGGGACCCTTATGTGGATGCTGGGGAGAGGGGCTGGGGAGGGAGGTGAGAAGAAGAAGTGGGGAGCTGGGCAGGAGCCGTGTCTGCTGCAGGGGAAGCGACTCTGCTGTCATGGCATTTTCATCCCCCTCTGGGGGATGGAAGCATGAGACACACCTATAAAATCTGCCATGGTGCGGCAGGACAGGCAGCCTGATCCAGCAGGAAGAGCAGCCACTGGCTCAGTGTCCCCGGGAGGGGGACACAACACAGCTGGGGCTCCGGCCACCCCTCCAGACCTACCCAGCGGGCCCCACAGCCCTGCAGAGGGTGGGGAGGGTACCATCAGTCACAGACCCCTTGTCCCAAGGCAACAGGGTCACCTCACAGCAGCAGTCCCAGTAGTGCCATAGTCCCAGCACGTGCCATCTGCCAGGGAGAGGGGACAAGAGGGTGCTGCTGGACCCCTCTGGGCATCCTCAGTCAGCTCGAGGCGGTGTGATGTGGAGTGCCTCTCGCAGAGCCTGCTGCCTGTGCTGCCTGGCACAGCCAGGCTGCCTCACTCAGGCAGGCAGCGGCTGGCAGGGCTGCTCCCAGCTCCCTGCCCTTCAGTCTGGGCTGCTATGGGCCCCGGAGTGTCGTCTCCATCGGTACCCCCTCCCTCTGGCCCCAGGTCCCTAATGCTGCTCCCAGGAAGGGACAGCACTGGGGGGTAAAAACACTGGGATCCTGGCAAAGGCAGGGGGGAGGCCTGGCCCATGGAGATTCCATGGGGACCAGGTACATACCTCCCCACCAGCCAGGAAGCCCAGGAGGGGTCCTGCTCCCAGTGCATCCCTGCTGCATCCCCTTGAGGGTTGGTACCAGGGTGCCACGGATGAACCTTGCTTGTGGAGTGAACCAGCCCAAGTGCCTGTCCACCCTTGGTATGCTGATGGGGTTTGCACCGAGGACACGCCATGGGGAGGCAAGGGCCAGCCCTATGGACCCTATGGTTCCATACCCCCAGCTCCCCATACCATCACCCAGCACCGCAACAGCCCACCCTGCACCCATGGTCCCCAAAACACACCCATTCTGCACCCCCAACCACCACAGACACCACCCGCAGCTGCTGCAACATCCCTGCACCCAAAGCCACCACCCACGTCGTGCCCACAGCCACTGCAACACTCCCAGCCTGCACATTGCCCGTCAGGCCATAACACCCCCCCCACACTGCCAGCTGCACTGTAACACATCCACCCCAAACACACCCACTCCAAACACATCCACCCCAAACAC
>VZRW01005343.1:0-24520 GCA_013398125.1 Aegotheles bennettii
TGTGATTCTGTGATTCTTTGTCCCTACCAATTCCATCATATTTGAATCAAGAGAAAGGTAACAAGCACATCTATAAAATGCATGAAGACAGGAGAAAAGTGCTATTCCCAATTTCTCTCTTCTATGCACTTCAGAAATAACCAAGGAATAATAAACAGTCCTCTTGTTGAATTAGATTTTTTAACATAAAAAATGCGGAGTATTACAAATTTGCATGTGCTTATTACACAGAATCAATAGGTACAAGAAGCACAATTTTAAGATTTGCATAGTTATAATTAATTTCAATAAATATAATCAGTCTGCTTGCACAGCTCCTGGCTCAGCAAATTAACAGGTGTCACTAGTAAAAGATTCAAATGGTCCCTTCTTATTTACTTCCTGTCAGTAAGAGTACAACTGCAGTCCCTAAAAGACTACAACTGAAACATATTTCAGAAGAATATTGGGAGTGGGAAAATCCAACTTTATCCAAGGATAGATTCTTCATGTGCTCATTAAAAGATAAGTTATTTCTCCCATTCGTTAAAAGACAATGCAACTAGTGTTCTATATAGTTGTGACCTGTTCCACTTAGCTACAGTGCCTGAAATAAAGCACATAGTGAGATAAAATACAAGGAAGGAGAACGTGCTGTTCCAGGAGCTCTGAACTGAGGAAGATTTTAATCTTAGAAGCCATTTAAATACTATAGAGATGGTTACCATAACATTGAGACAGTGTCAAATGGAATACGTTTCTCCTAGATGTTGAGGAAAAACCTGTATCACTTTCCCATCCAAGAAAGCACAGCAATACCTCCGTGTACAGTCATGGGTCCATAAGCATAAGCAGCTTCCTGAGCACGATGTGCCCCATTTAAGCCAAGGCCTTAAAGAGGAGCAAGGACACAGAACTGCTGTGATACATTAGTGGAGGCATTTGTTGCTGTTGAGGGCATGCTGTCCTTGAGGGTCAGAAAACTCTTCTGTCCAAGCGTTATTCCTCTGGGACCTTCACCCACACTTTGATCATACGAATGTCACTGACAGTTTGTCCAAGGAGATGCTTCATAGGACGTATTGAATAAAGGTCTCATCTCACATTGGATATACACAAGGAAGAGGGAATTGTGGTGCTCTGGACTGTCTCTGCTCCCACTGACTTTGGGAAGAAATATTTAGAGATCCTTGTCAGCATTTGTCAGGGAAGTTGCTCCAATTTCATATTGCACTAATATATCATGTCTTGAAGTAAAACAGTCTTGAAAGGATTTGTGTGTGTGGTTTGCTTTTCTTTCTGCATTGGATAAACAGTCCATGAGATTTCACGGGGATATTAATCTCTTCCTTGTCTTCCTTTGCCCATTTACACTAAAAGCAATGAAATTTAAAGCCCTCTAACAAAATGGAAGCTGTCTCTAGGATGGGAACAGGCAGATCTGAGCACAGCTTCCTTGTCGATCTGAGCATGGCTTCCTTGTCAGTCTGAGCATGTACCTCATACTGTTCATCCTGATGACAGACACAGGCTTTTCAAGCAATTATGCTTGCTTCCACCCATTGCCCAGTCTAACATCCATTAAAGTCAAGAAGAAAGGCTCTTACTGATTTCACCGGTCACAGCATTCCAGCCTTTCTCTTGTAATCGCCTAGTCCCTTAACTGGTTTTAATTCTGAGCTAAGATTCCTTACACCGTGTTAAATCCAAAGATTTAGACAATCTCAACTTTCTGGAGCATAAAATTTGAGACACGATGAGTGAAAATGTACATGTAACTGAGGAAATCAGATATATTCATCCATTACAATTATGCCCTTCACCAGCTCTATGGAGTTGGCAGAACTCTCCCTTAAATGATAAAAGGGAATTAGAAGAAAGTCTGACTCAAAACAATGAACTGTTTCAAAGCAAAGCTGAATTCCTTGAGGTTAAGCAGCAGTAAAATTGGCAAAAGGTACACAGTTGGGAGGTTTAGATACGCTTGTTGTTTTGGCTGATGTCCAATTATAAAAACATCGTCCTTGAAGACTGGCAATTAGTGATGGTAGAAGTAATTCCACAAAGAGATGATGGCCTTTAGACAAATGGGGGGAAGTGGGGAGGGGTAAGGGAATGTTGCCTGCTAAATATCATACAGAGTGCACTCCTTCAGCGTAGATGTATTTATTTTTCTGCTAGGATGAACTAGGAAGGAAAGGACTCTTTCACTTTGATTCACTTCTGAGAGCACATACAGAAGCACTAAAGCTGTTCTAGAGGTCCATGTTGGCAAACAGCCCTGGTACATCTGTTTGAGACAGCCCTAAATGCCCCTCAAAGATTAAAGTTCTTTCACAAGCTCTTGTGTGGTGACCAGACTGAAAAGACTATAGCACAAATAACATCAGTGTTTTAAGTTGCAGCAGAGGTGATGAGAGCCATCCTCAATCATACTGGGCAGGAGGCCTGTCGCCAGGCAGCCAGGGAGGGCTAGGGAAGGGTGTGCTGGTGGTCAGCAGAGGAACAAATAGACTGCAAGGAAGGGATTTCAGGGTGCTCACGGTTTTCTACCCAGGGGAGCCCGTCAACACAGTACTCTAACATGGAACCCCTTTGTCAGCTGTCCCAGCAGCACTGCTCTTGAATACCAAATTATAAGAGAAGATATTCCCTTAAAACCAAAAAGCAGAACCTGCTTCTCTCATAGGCATTAGTTTGACCGGTCACACGTATCTGATCTCTTGGCCTCTTTAGAGCAAAGAAAGTGTTACTGCAAAGACAGATGTCTCCAGGCATTGGCACAATGGTGAGTTCAACCAGCAGAGCCAGTGATCTCTATTCTTCTCTTTGTACATCCCTTTTCCTTGTGTTCAGTAGAAATGTAAAATGTGGAACATGCCTTGGAAGACTAGATCATCTGTCCTTGGTTAAGACACAGCCTCACAGAACTGGCTGAAGTTAAGCAGGTTGATTCTGGGCCGTTGGATGGGTGAGACAATAGGACTGGTTGGATCAAGCTGTCCAAAAGATGTCAAGACATACTTCTTCTGTTCAGACAACAAAAGTAACTAACCAGAAACTCAAGAGAACTCGGTAGGAAGTGAAGAGAAAATACTGAGTTTATCCCCTGTTCTATATATTTCTGTATTTCTATACCCACCTTCAGGTATGTCCTCCTATGAAATCTTTGTATCTCTAGGTACTAGTGTTTGCCCAACTTGGAGTTCAGGTGTATTTTATTATATTATTTTTTTTTTCTCTATGAAACTAACTATTATTATCATTACAATAGTTAATTTTTCCTGCATAGTGCCATAGTGCCATAGTGCCAGACAAATCAGAGGGGAAGTCCTTGATCTGTGTTGTGCTTTTATAAAAAGCAGCGCACACATGTTAAGGAAGCATCATTACCTTGTCTTGAAGCACCAGCAAGGAAATGCTTGGATATTGCTGGATTCCTTCTGCCTAGGCTAGTGGTCTGTCATTTCTACTCCAGATTCTGTATGCCATAGGGTCAAAAGACAGGAGGAACCAATTCCTCAGTCCTTGAAAGTAAGGGTGTAGTAACCGCCATGGTGTCCTGGTCTTTAGGCTTTAGAGGCCTAAATACATCTGGATAAACCGAGGGGCTGGAGTCATCAGTATTGATGTCAAAAAGATGAAATCTCTGTAGGGAATTTTCTCCTATTGATTAACACTTTGAGGATGAAAAAAAGCAAGGCTGGACACTTTGGAAGGTTGCTGTCATGGCTGACACACGCTGATGTAGCGAGTGAGGATTTATCCCCTGGGAGGCTACTGTTTTTCATAGCTAAGGGAGAGTGAAGGGAATATGTATAATGCAGGACATTGTGTTAAGGTTTCTGGGGGTGGGGTGGGGGGGAAAGGCTAGACCTGCACTGAAAAAGCCTCTTCCACATTGAAAGGCACAGAAACCCTGGAGAAAGACATCAATGTGACCTTTTTCAAAGAAATTGCCACTGTTTGTCAGGTGCTGCCAGAAGGGAAGAGGGTGAAACTGCAGGGAACAAGAGAAAGTAGGTCTCCAGTTATTTACTTTGGACACTATTTTAACTTCTTGTGCTTCTGGCAGTAGACCATCGCATCTCAGATCTTCTCAGGTTTGAATTCCTTTAACAACGCATTTCTCATGGTCTTAGTCCAAACTACATCAGACTTACAGGTAAATTTGGGCCTTTGGCCCCCTGTGCTGTCATTTTAATGGCTTTCACTGGCACTGACTTAACTTTAAAATATCACATTCCTGAGGTACATACAATTTATATGTCTGTGTATGTTGAAACAGCGCTTACGTTAAACAGAATGCTATATAAAATGTCTACATTTGAATGATTACGAAGCTGAGTCTATTTTATGACTTCAAATGCTTTCCACTTTATCACATATTTCAGGTTGCATACCTACCTGAAATTAGTCATTATTTTTGAAGGTTGTAGTTTCCTCTTTTTTTTTCCTCTCTCTTTGGCAGGGGGGATTTAAACAAAACAAAACAAAACAAAACAAAACAAGGCACTAAAAAAGATATCTTTTTTCCCCATTGAATTATATCTAGAAAGCTTTTACATTGTTCAGGAACATACAGCATAAAAAAATGAAAATAGTTATAACTGCTACTGTGAATCCAGCACTTAAATGCTGGAATAGCTGGCTATAATATCAACATCTGCAAAGGAACACAAGTCTCTTTTGTTGTTGCTACCCCCATTCAGTGAAGTCATTGAATCTTGCATCTTTCTAAAGGATTTGATATAGATCAAAATGAATCAACACACAATGCAGAAAATATTTAAGTTCAACATCTTAAGCTACACAGAAATTTGGACTAAATTATCATAATAGCTCTTTTTGGCATTCAAAATTTATAAATACGTACTCGCTTCTAGTGATTTCATAGCAGTGAAATTTGGCTTGTTGAATACATGTGTGTCAGCATCAGTGTGGATGGCCTATTCACACAAACACATATAAAATCTGGCACTGATTGAGCATTGGCTCAATTATTAAGCTCAAACAGAATTTAAAATACCACTTATGGCCTGCTTCAGATTCTGTATAAGTCAAGTGTCAGTTATATAAATTTGTAATATTAGGCATTAAATCCTCCACACCGTGAGGTATAGTATAGTAAACTATCAGTTGAAAAACATGACTCAAAAACCTCTAAGTATATACACAATACTTTCTTATACCAGACATTCAAGCAAGCTTCTATTAAAAAAACATCAGTTTACAGTGTCTCAAATATTAGGGGATTACATACCTCTCTGGAGGGGAAGAAAGCCTCAGGTGGCCTTGCTTGTTTTTCTTTCTCTTTTCCTGGCAGTGGGGAAGGGATGAAACAAGCCCTGATTTGTTTAAATGCTATAATGGTAACCAAACTGTCATTAAATTCCAGAGCCATTTGTCAAGCTCTTATTGGGCACAAATGCAAACGAGACTGACTGCAAAAAATTCCATTTATGCCGTATCACAGAAAAAAAGTGCTATCTCAGTAAGAGCAAGGTTAAGAGCCAAATAATAGTTGTGATGAGCTCTATGAGAAAACTGCAAATGTTTTACTTTTTCTTCCCAGGAAAACTAATAAATATCATCATTCTGAAAGAAAAAAAAAGATCTTTAAAAAAATATATGTACAGATATTTGTGGCTTTGCAACTGAAGAAAACTTTTTTTTTCCAGATGCTTGTTTTCAAGTCAACTTGACTGATGTCACCTGTGTCTCTCATGACTCATATTTCTGCAAATGCAGGGGTTTGTGCAATTTTCCTGTTGATGTGGAGTTGCCTCCAGGTTGAAGCCCTGTCTCCATGACACCTCCTTAGGCAACTGTTCTTAACACCTGTGGCTGAAACACACCTGAACCTGGAAGAGCTCGAACAGTTGGAGCAGGAGATACAAAGGTGCATCTGAAGTATGCAGCACACTGTGAGTGAAGCTGACCATTGCAGTGGAGCTCAGGAAAAATTAGTCCCTCATCATCAGAACAACAAGTCTTTGCAGCTTTGCTTCCAGAAATTGCACAGAGCTGGAAATCCACTGGTGTGTCAGATGGCATTAACCTTACTACCCCTTTCACACTTTTCCTATTGTTCTCTGCAATTTCAGAGGCTGTAAAGTTCCTCTGATGTGAAGAAGTCTTTGCTCTGTGTGCAGATCCTCAAGAAACATTTAAAGCTCATCCCACGGGCCATTTGTAGCAGGCTGCCTTTTTCAAGGAGACAGCAGTAAAGATGAACTGGGCCCAAAGTTTAAGTTTGGGGCTCCTCTTCCTCTTTGCCATGCAAAATAGCAGAAAAAATAGCCAATTGCTGACAGTAATTGCACCTCTGAAATGCAGTTGGGTATTATGTACTTGTAGGAGTGGGACTGATAGTTAAAATTAATTACCTTGTTGATCGGAGAAGAGGAATTTTTTCGGTGCTCCTGTGCAATCAGCCCCCCTCCCCCCGCCCCCGCCCTGTGGTGTGCTATGGCTGAGTAAAGGAGTATTCTGGTGGAGGAGCCAAACCTGGTTTTCTTCACCAAATCCAGGGAAGGGCGGGTTTGGTCTGACAGGAAGCACCTGTCTCTTGCAGGCTGCTAATGGCTCACTGGAGCAACTTGGCCAGGGCTTTCGTGGGAATCAGGGAGGTGTCTGCTTCACTTGGGAAATGACTCAGTGATGGAGAGGAGAATGCCTGTACAGTTTAGCCAGTGGATGCTTTCTTGAGTTAGGGCTTCACCCATCACCTAAGGGTGGTGGTTCTGCAGGAGATCTCATGTTCTGGCTCTATTTAGGTGCAAATTTCCTGGGATGCACTGAGGGTGTTTGTTATGATTTTAAGTCAATTTCTTTTTGGACTGTAATTTTTCTTACTTATTAATGTCCAGAAGAACACATTCCTCCTTCCTAATCAGTTATAAAGCCTGAGAAATTAATTTAGCTTCAAATTCTCCCCAGCTACATATCTAGGTTTTGCTACAGGTTGCTGCAAATGTTTTTAATGGCTTTGGTTGTTGGAAGATGTTTCTGAAATACATCCCAACTGTGCCACATGTGCTCAAATAAAACCTTCAAGTCTGTTCTATAGACCTGAAAATTACTCTGGAAAGCAACTGTGATCTGCTAAATGGAAATTACAGCTCTTGGTCTTGCCTTGAAAATGGTCTCACTGAGAAACTAGACAGAATGCCAGTGTCTGTCTGCACAGGCACTCCAACACTCTCCTGGCTTCCCTGCACCCCCATGTTTTGAGGTAAGGTCTTGTGCCAACACAGAACTGCTTTCCCATGTTTATGATTTTTTTTTTTATATAATGCAACATTATGATCTCTGCATGCCAGGCAGTAACAGACTATAAAGTTAGAGGAGCACATTGCTCTGCACATGGATGAGACCTCTGGGTTGCAAGAGCATTTCTCACAACAAGCCATTTCCAATGCAGAGAGATTGGCCTCAGAGCGATCCTCTGTTTGTAAACAAATAAACAAATTCTACAAAATGCAATACAATCAGACCTGATCTTCACCCTCACCTTCAAGTACCTCCACAGAGATCTCAGGCAGATCCAACTGTTGAATCATGACTGTAATTAACCATTTCATTATTTATTTGTAGACATTAGTAGCAGCCATGGAGAGGAAAAAAAAATATGTTGCCTAAGTGGAACAAAAATGTGTGTCCTGTCAGGCTTTCTAGACATTTTTCCCAAGCTACATTTCATCTTGAACAAAAAAATCTTCATTATAAATCAATACATACCTCATTACAACAAACTTAGCAGTTGCACTAATGGCTTGCATTTAATTGACATAACTGCGTAAAAGAAATTAACAGTGTACCAGAGCAATATTGGATTACCCAGTGCCATTAATCCTTTTTTTTAATAAAGGAGCTTTGGAAAATTACTTTGGGAAAAAAAATGACAATATTAGGTTTACTCACTGTTCTTACCAATATAAAATGTCAGGTTCATTGGCCATTATCGTTAAATTAGACAGGCACAAAACTTCTGGTAGGAGTGATATATAGAGGGGTGGTGGTTAGGTTAGGTGGAAAGGCTCATTTCTGACTGTGAGAAGACCAAGGATCACGGCAGAGACACAAAAAGGCAGCAGCCCAGCAAACTGTGGGATTAACTTGGTATTGTGGGTTGTCCCCAGCATTAACAGTGGGACTGCTCACATTACATCTAGTTAAGCACGGCCTAGGTTTTATTTTTACTTCTATGGGAAATGGTATTTCAAGTGTTATTGATCCCGTAATACAGATGTCCAGCTGAGGCTCAGTGGAACTGGCGTCTTACTCATAGGAATTGTGGAATCCAGTTTCAAGCTGGTCGCTAGTGGAGAATGCTGATGCAAGTGCACTTTAAAATCTTTTAGTGCTTAGGGTCTGCAAAGTTGCTAGTAGAAGAGCTAGTGGGACATTGACAAGCAAAGAACTCTATTTAAAAAGTTTTTCTTTAGATGATATATATCAAACAGTAAATAATCCATCATATAACAAATACTTTAGAAATTACATGGCTGACAATGAAGTTATTAAATAAATTAAATAAAATTCCTTAAAGAGCATCTATTAATTTAAATATTAATTTAAAAATGTTTTTCTCTAAACCAGCTCACAAACATTGCTCATTTTCACATCCTTCCAGTGGCATGGGTCATACAAACTGCATGAGCAGCATGGTATTGGATTATCTCTCTGATTACTTTAACCGAAATGCACTTCATAAAGGCATGATCTCTCAGTAGACATGCTACTCTGTTAATGGCCTATCTTACATCCCAAGCTCTCACTTATGCCTTGCACTTGTGGACTTGTTTACATCTATGCGGACAAGTGTAAAGTGCAGACCTAAGAGAAATAGCTCATTTTGGCACTTTCTTTGTCGATGCAGCTCCCGTATGCTCAAAGTCCTAGCAAAGTTAAGTGGTGGTTAACTGAACATTGAAATTAAAATGTAGTGACATATAAGTTTAAAGTTGGACTTGATGATCTTAGAAGTTTTTCCAACCTAAATAATTCTATGATTCTGTATTTGATAAACTGGAAAAAAGTTTGATGCCACATTCCCAGCCCTGTTCCAATTTGTCCTCAAGCACTTTTTGACCTTGCTTGCCCCCTGCATCAGGGAGAGCTGAAATACTCTACCACAGAGGAGATGCACAGCATGAGCTGTTTGCTGGCCATCCTGCTATGGCTGCAGCCAAAGCTGAAGTCACTTCCCTGCCAGTAATAAATAACCACAAAGCTACTGCCTACTGAAACCACCTGCCACTCACAATTCTACCCGTCAGAAGTGACATTTACTCCTAATTGTAGGGAACGCTGACACGTCCAGGAATAGTTGTATCAGATGTTTATTTAATACAGATAGATGAAGGGGTATCTACTTAGGAAGATGCCAGAGAGCCTCCATGGGATGGAGTCATTCCAGTGCATGCAACCTGATTTTATGAAAACTAACTTTGTGTAAATTAAGTGAAAGGCAGGAGAGGCAAGGGTTGGTCACCTACGTTATCCCTGCACTGTTCTCTCCAACACTGCACCACTTTCTCCTTAACAGGAGTGTTTCATGGACCCCTTTGAAATAGGCAAGATCTCCTTAATCCCAAAGGATGGGCAGTAAACAGAGACACTGGCTCTACAGCTGAAAGGGTTTTACAGGAGTATATGGGAGTACAGGCCACCTGACTTGGGGAAGAAATGCAAAGAAAGGTAAAGCAAATTGTGGCAGATGAAACTAGGTTTAATGTTCAAATAGGACAGCAGGCTTCTTGATTTTATTTTTAATGCCTTGAATCCACATCTTACCTGAATTGCATCTGTTATTATTAAAATTCCAGGTTAAAATTTTGCTTTATATGTTGCTGGGTTGATTTTTTTTCTTTAATCATTTGTGTGTTGTCCTCATGAAACACCAAGATTAACACTGTTCCAGTTGGGTGGATAGCTGAATTTCTTACTGTAAAGAACACCAATATGAGCAACTGATGTCATCTACCTGGACCTGTGCAAAGCATTTGATACCATCCTGCACAACATCCTTGCTACTAAATTAGAGAGGCATTGACCTGATGAATGGATCACTTGGTGGATAAGGAATTGGCTGGATGGTTGCACTCAATGGCGGTCAATGCTCAATGTCCAAGTGGAAATCTGTGATGAGTGGTGTTCCTCAGCGGGCAGTATTAGGACTGGTTTTCTTTAACATCTTTGTCAGCAACATGGACAGTGGGATCGGGTGCACCCTCAGCAAGTTTCCCAACAACACCAAGCTGTGTGGTGTGGTCAACACACTGGAGGGAAGGGATGCCATCCAGAGGGACCTGGACAGGCTTGAGAGATGGGCCCATGCAAACCTCATGAAGTTCAACAAGGCCAAGTGCAAGGTTCTGCNCCAGCAGTGCGTGCCTGCAGCCCAGAAAGCCAATGGTATCCTGGGCTGCATTAAAAGAACTGTGACCAGCAGGTCAAGGGAAGGGATTCTCCCCCTCTACTTCACTCTCATGAGACCCCACCTGGAGTACTGTGTCCAGCTCTGGAGCCCTCAGCACAGGAAGGACATGGATCTGTTGGAACTAGTTCAGAGAAGGGCCACAAAAATGGCCAGAGGCCTGGAACACCTGTGCTATGAGGACAGGCTGAGAGAGCTTGGGTTGCTCATCCTGGAGAAGAGAAAGCTTCGAGGTGACCTCATTGCTGCCTTTCAATACCTAAAGATGGACCTGTAAGAAGGATGGGGACAGGCTTTTTAGCAGAGCCTGTTGTGATAGGACAAGGGGTAATGGTTTCAAACTAAAAGAGTGCAGATTTAGATTTGATATTAGGAAGAAATTATTTCCTGAGAGGGTGGTGAGACACTGGCACAGGTTGCCCTGAGAAGTTGTGGATTTCCCATTCCTGGCAATGTTCAAGGCCAGGCTTATCTGGTCTTGGATAAATCTGGTCTAGTGGGAGGTATCCCTGCCCATGACAGCAGGGTTGGAACTAGATGATCTTTAAGGTCTCTTCTAACCCAAAACATTCTATAATTCTATGATATCTAATTCCATTAAATAATTTTAAAATTAAGCAAATTTTAAACAGAAATATTTAATTATTTTTTCCTCCTAATTTATATATATGCTTTTATTGTTAAAATAAAACTGGTGGTTTTGATGCTTTTTCAAAAAAATTGAAACTGAAATAATTACTGCTTATAACAGACAATGTCAGTAGTAATTACATTCTTCCCTCAGCATTCATCTTCATTGAAAAGTTCTTGGTGTTATGCTGAGATGTGGTACTTGAAAAAAAAATATAACAATTTTGGCTATGAAGATATCAGATAAATTCTGACGCATAAAAATTTCAATATGGTCCTAGGGCATGTAACATTAGCACTATCAAATTAATAAGGCCTCTCATTAGACAAAATCTTTGACTGATGAAAATTTCTTACATATCTTTTTATATTCAGGAAGAAATTTTTCATTGTTTGATGTATTAAAAGTGGGATTTCAGCAGCACACAGTGCAAAGACCTACATATTTATACCAAAGTAGATGTAGTATACATCAGGGAGTCTCTCTCCATGCAAATAACATTTTAAAAACTCACCTTTCTTTCCCCTTATATATCAAAGACCATACTCTGCACGCTGACATGTGTAGACAAGCTGCACAATTACAATTGTTTAAGAATATATTCTTGTTAAAAAGACTGCTTACTCAAAGCAGACTTCTTACTTGGACTGCTGCTTACTTGGAGAAGTCCAAAATAAATACACCCTAACTCGAGACAGTCTCATACTGTATGATTTATAACAGTATCAAATGGATGAAAAAAATCCACTGATAACAGTTCTTGATGTTCTCTAATAAAATCAAAACCAAGCCCTGTGCTGTGTTTGCTAAACTCGCTAGGAACAGGGTTTGCCCAGTTCACCAGCTCATGTTTCCTGGGCTAAAAAGAAAGGCCAAACCGAGTCAGGCATTGATTAAACTAAGTAATTTATAAACAACCCTCTAGTTGGAAAGCAGTCAAAATTCGAAGCAAGCTTCAAGAAAATGAGGCTAATGCAACCAATTACAATTGGGAAAAATGTTGAAAACTCTAGAAGTGACTAATTCAAGCAAAAGCTGAAACAGACTTCCTGGCTTTTGTTATCTCATGTAATTTGTATCATTAATAATCTAAATGTAAGAAGATATTTAAGGACAAGTCCTCCCTTATTTATCAGGCTAAAAAGTTCTTAGAGCATTGCCTTGGCTTTTTCTCCCATTTACCACTTTCAAAATATCAATAATCATGATCCTGGTCTTATTTTACTGGAAGGCTGATGAAAAGATATGTTAGGTGTATTTATTCTGAGCACTGACATTTGAATAAGAAGGGACATAGAGGTGCATGAATAAATGTTAATTTTGTTGAATATCCAGTGACTAGGGAATGGACTGTGGATGTACCCAGGCAACAATTAAACAGATCAGCTAAAAGCCTCTTTCTTTCTTGTGGTTTCTTGACTTTGACTTCCTTGAGTTTGCACAGCCAGTATTTCTCCCACTCCCTATTCAGCCGAAACTACCCCAGAAGACCTTCTAAAATTCTGCTTTTCAGTGGTGAAGTCAACGCACAAAACATTTTACCAGTTGTAGCTGTGGTAGTAAAGACTGTGATTCTGCATCAACACATAGCTTGGGTAGCACACCCCTAGAATAAAAAAGAATTATAGTGACAGAGGGCACTGCTGAGATGGAGAGAGTTTACTAAATCCCCATACTTACTCATGTAGTTTACCAGTTTGCCGAGATACCTGAAATTAGCAGGTTTGGGGGGCTAAGCTCAGGGTTACTCTATGCCACAGACACAACACAAAGCCAGTGCTAATGAGGTGGCCTCTTTCCAGAGGAACGCCCTGATTTATCACTAAGTAACTATTTAGATAGAAAAAGATAGCAAATAAACTTTTGCTTAGGAAGGCATCAGATACACTTTGACATATAGCAGGCATATAGGTTTAGAATATTAGAATATTAGAAGATATTTAGGACAGTACAGTGCAGAAATGTCACATCCAGAAGAAAAATAAGGGCGAACCAAAAAGCTGCATAGTTTAACCAGGTTTGCAGCCAATGGTCTAAGCGACAACTTCGCCATCACAAGGTTGGCGCTTAATTCCACGCACAGTGCTGTTAAGGTTCTAATGGTCATAAATAGTTGCATGATCTAGGCTAAATTTTCAGCAAACTAAGGCAAGCAACTTATAAATTGTAATTTTTGTGTAGTAATGAACAAAATGACCAGAGGCATTGACAGAACCTCTAGTGGCTCTCTGAGTTGTGGTTACACTGTATTTCTACATGTCTCTGCAGTACTGGTCTGCTTAATGAGGCTGAACTGGAGAAGACTGGGAAAAGCTCTTTTGCCCCCTCCCACACACAAGTGGGCCCATGTTGCTGAAGATGGGAAGGGTGAAAGTGGAAATGGATGACAAGGTGTCAGTTTGAGCAGAAATGTTCAGCTACCGTAAAACTTCCCCATGTCTATTTGTTACCTTACTTGCATTAGAAAAGGGGCATACGTGTGCCTTTCCATACATATCTATGCTCCTGCTTCTCCAGGAATACTAGGTAGCCCACGGGCTTTTTCTGGTTTGTTTCTGAGGAATAACAAACAGCTGAAAGACAACTTGTCAGTGAATGACCATCTTCTGTGTTAGACTATGAAACAGGAGACATCATGCTTTTAACAGATTTTGGTATTGACTACCTTTGCACGGCCAGCAAAGAGCACAGACACTCAATCTTCAGCAGAGGACAGTTAGTCCAATACAACCTAGAAATGTTTTCCACAAGAACTGTGTGCCAGCCTTCAACACCCAACCAGGCTCTGAACAACGCTGAGTGATTAATAACCATATGAGAATGAAAATTATTGTCATGGGTAGCCAAAGAGGGAGGACAGAGTGTGCAAGATGCAGATTCATTGGGCTTTCTGGCACAGTCAATGTGCAAACAAAGCCAGCCTTGGCTGTCACATCTATGTCCTACTGCAAATTCAAGGCTTGTTTTGCTGTATTTACAGAAGAATACCCCTTGCACTATACTGTGTGCAAGGGATTTGTACACAGTAAACTTATTCCTGCAGTAATTCCCATTCATCAGCAACAAAGCTGTGAACAAATATTTTTTCCTTCTGAAGTTTGGGGCTGAAATTGTAGCTGCTTCATTTTTTTTCAAGACACCACTCAAAAATATGCTGGAAATTCGATGCTGTGTCAGATGACTTTAAAGGTTTTTCCAGCTCTTTCCATTTCCATGGGATAATCCATTAAATAATTTTTCTCAAGATAAGATCAAATGTGGTTAGAAGCTAAAATTCTGTGTTTAAATTAACCCTGACCTCCTTCTCTTTTTGTCTTCAAAAAGTCCGCCAAATTCTTCTGACTGTCATACCTTTAAAGGTCCATTTGTCATCAGTATAAACTGACATAACAATGAATTTGTACTGCTTTTTTCTTTTCTCTTAAAGGAGACAAGAATATTCTGCTGCCAGTGAGAATGTTCATGTAACATAAACGAGACAAGGGGGTAAAGATTGTTATCTGTATAAAACGACTAAGAAAATTTCTGATTTCAACAGATTGAAGGCCCTTATGTCAACTAAAAGTGCCAAGGCTTTGTAGTGTATTTTTTTCCTAACATTTTTTTTAAAAAAAAGATTAATCCATTTTCCTTTCCGAAAGTGCAGAAAATAATTTTTATTGTTTTTAAAGGCTTTTGCTTATTTTAATTTTTTCTCAAACCCTGGTAAGCAGGAACTGTCTAAGGTTTTGCTCAAAGATTCCTAGAAATCTGAGTCATGTTTGTTATGAGATTTTATAGCTTACTTGAAGAAAGTGGCAGTTTAAATAATCAACAGAAGTTTCTTGTCACCCAAATGTTCTTTGTAGGCTGGAGTAAACAGAGAGCAATATCAACAGCTACAAAGTAAACTGTTAAAAAGTATGATTAAAACCCTTTGTTCCGCATTACTTAGCTTTTGTCCTTACACTTACAACAGATTGCCAGTTAAGTGGAGAAAGAACACAAACCCAGCCCTTTCCTCCACTCTTTTTCTTCTAATATATTGAAATATATTTCAATAAATGTATTAGAAAAAGGACTGAATGTACAGTTTCCCATATAGTTTAAAAGGCCAATCCCAATACCAGGCATCTTGGATAAAAAGACTAGAAAAGACACATCTCAAAGGAACTGTAGAGTTTGTGTCTTAGCACATAGCTACAGCTTAAAGTGAACAATTCTAAAAATGGTCATCTTGACTTATGGGAGAAAACCTTTACATTATCAAGCTTTCTGGTGAAAAGCTGAATGTGTTCATGGCAGCTGAAGCGACAAAGTTTTCTATATAAAGTAGAAACGGTTTGTTTGATTTAGGTAGGCTATTCAGACCTTTCAGCTGAAAAAGAAAAAAAGAAAAATGTATTTGGGCTAAAAATCAGATGTTTTTAGACCTTGAGCGTGTAAAATTTGAGACCAAAGGTAGTGATTCTGCATGATGGATTTCCTACTTGAAGGGCAGCTATTTGAGGTTCTGGAGCCTAATCGATAAACTAAATTAAAGTCAGGGGTAACTGAAAGAAAAATAACTGGCTCTCATTTCTGCTACTACAGATAATTCAGTGACTGCTGTGAAAATAATATCACCTGATAGGTGAGCTAGGTAGTTCTGCTAAATCATATGTAACATTCAGAAAAAGCCATGTTCTTGAAGTAGCCTTTCTGCTCACCATTATTATCCATATGCCAAACAAGAGGCTCATTTGCAAGACCATGAAATAGCCAGAAATATACACAAGAGTGCATCACAACGTGGTATTGAAAGCTAACAGAGAAAACCCTTACGTGGCAGAACTGGTGAAGAATGTTATTAATGCTGCATTTAGTTATTAAAAGAATCTATACTATTTCATATTAAAGGAAATAGTGTAAGTTGTCTCTTTTTCATTCTGCCTTATATCTATTTTAAACTGAAGAAGCCACTTCAAACACCCACAGACCTCCAAAGAGAAATATCCCAACCTCATCTCTCTGTATGGAAAATATGAGACTATTACGGAGGGAAGCCTCAAAAATTTATTCCAGTCTTCAGACAGATTCTGTTTGTAACTTACCCTGGCTACAGAAATATGTCCCTCCTGGGACTGCAGTGGGAAAATCCCACACTTTGTCTCCCCTCTCCCTCCCCATCCATTTCCGTCTTCCATCTCTGACAGGAGAAGGGCTGAGTCTTCATCTTGGTCAGGAAGAAAAAGTGATTTCATTAAATCAATGTAGACTCAACATTCCCCTCATATTCTGCCCCAGCTCAACAGCAAGACAGCTCCTACACAAACTGAGGCTCACCTCCATTGCCAAAGTGCATGACAGGAAGGGTTTGAGCACACATGCCTGAAAAAACTTTTTTTTTTTGGGGGGGACAGTACTTCATCAACACAGGAATATATTCTTCACTACTTGTATGTGTTTTAACATCAAAAGTACATCAAATATGCCCCCTGTATCCAAGGTTGAAGTTATTTCTTACTGAGAATTTTATTGTATTATTCAAAGTGATATTTACCTTATTTAATGGAGAAGCAAAAAAAAAAAAAAAAGGAGGAAAGAAAGAAAGATCAAAGCTGAGTAAATCTCTCTTGGACATCATTTAAGTAAAAATAAATAAATGTGCCTTTTCTGCCTTCTTTACAATAAAAGCATTGAAATCTTGATATTTTCTCATGGGGCATGAAATCTATTTTCTGGCCTGCTCTTGATAGGAGATCTTGAGTGGCTGGAAGCCCTGCACAAATCACAAAAATACTCCTTGTCAAAATAGATAAGGATAGTGCCCTTCAGAGGACTCAAAACTGCTGCAAGGGCAGGCATGGTGAACACCCTGACAAGGAGAACAGGAAAACTGAAGAACAAAACCATGGATGATGCAGCAGCAAAATGGGAACTGGAGACCTTGTGGGCAGTCAGAAGACAATGCGCTTCACAGCTTCACCTTGTCTCAAATGAGGAAAGTACACCTGCTGACACTTTCCAACCCATGGCTGAGTTCATCATCAAGTGCCAAGGTCTCCCCTGGTAACACCACACACATGTCCAGCTCACTGCCCCATCCACCCTGGCCTGGGAGCAGGGAGCAAAGCACTGGCCCCAGCTTTGAAAAGGCCTTAGCACGTGCAAATTAATTTACAACCTGGTCATCTGTTTCTGTCTCAGCACAGCTCTTTGTTTTCTTTCTGTTCTTGATGATACCTGGGAAGCCCAAAAGGCCCATTGCAGAAGAATTTTGAGTCCTTTGGGATTCATTGCTGTCATGTCTCCCATATGGCAAAGCAGAAAGCCCATGAAATGAGGTGGAGGTGAAATATTAATCACCAAGAGAAGGGAGGACTGAGTGAAAACAGAGAAACCATAATTTATGAAGTTAATTTATCCCACAATATTTTCCATATGCTTATGCTCAAGGAGAGATTTACAGCATTGTGTGCAGTCTCACCATTACTTAAGGACCGACCCTGGAAATGAGTAACATAATTTCACTGAAATGGCTGTTATCTTCCTCTGGCTTCTTTCTATTCTTCCCTAGCCACTTTTAAGCCACTGCATTCCTCTCTCACCCCTTGGCCGCCCCTCCAGCTGCAGGTTTTGGGGGCGGCAGGGCAGGACAGCAGAGCTGCCTTGGCTGCAGAGCCATGCGTCCTGGGAGTGGGCCAGGCAGCAATGCTGGGGTGTTGCACCCCTGCTCCAGGGTGCTGTCTGCCAGTACACAGAGGGCCAGAAGAGAAGTGAGGTTTAGTTGGGACAATGAACTGTGAAGCAAATATTTCTGCTCTCCCTCTCTCAACAAATCGACTGCTGCCTCAGCTGGGTGCTCAGACCAAGCTTTCATAGAATCACAGAATCGTTTTGGTTGGAAAAGACCTTTAAAATCATCAAGTCCAACTGTTAAGCCAGCACTGCCAAGTCCAATGAAACTGTACCCCAAACCACCACATCTACACGTCTTTTGAATACCTCCAGGGATGGTGACTCCACCACTGCTCTGGGCAGCCTGTGCCAGTGCCTGACAACAATTCTGGTGAATACATTTTTCCTAATATCCAACCCAAACTTCCTCTGGCACAATTTGAGGCAGTTTTTTCTCGTCCTCTTGCTTGTTACTGGAAGAAGAGACCAACACCCACCTCGCCACCGCCTCCTTCTCTCTCACTTCATCTCATGAAAATTGCAGCAAGCCTGCTTGACATGTGGGACTTCAACACTGAAATTATTTTCTTGATTACTGGGGGAAGAGAAATTCATACACCATCATGCAAAACCCCTCCTAGATCTGCTGTGCCAATGGAGAGCTGTGACACTGTTAATGCCCACAGAAACGCATGTGGTATGTTAATATTTTAGCAGTGGTGTTGGTGTTTGGTGTAAGAATTACTGTTGTTGGGTGGCAATGGAGCATGCTACACCAGTGATGACAAAAAAGGGAGATGATATCAGGGTAACTTACTCCTCACGTGCAAAGTTGGCCTCTGGTGAGGTCTGGGGCTAGCCTTTGGCATGGAGGGAAGTGCTGGGACAGGTTCAGGTTTTAAGGATGCAAGAAGGCATAGGAGGAATGGTGATGGACCACAAATAGAAAGGTAGGTCATTGATGGTAGCTGAGCAGGACCCTCAGGGTAGGTACTCATGCAGGAGAAATGAGTGGATTGTGCTGTACATGGCTGGTTCCCATGGCTAAGTGGCAATTCAGGAGCCACAGATGGATCCATCAAGAGAGGAAAGGGCAAGAACAGTGCTTGCAAAGGTGGCATTTGTCACAAGTACAGCACCCTGGCTGTGTATTTAATCCCAGCACTGAAAGAAGCTCTCTTGCCATGGCACTGCTTCTAACCCATTGCCTTTACCCCACACGGTCCCTCATTTGGATCACTGTTTCATTGTTTTTCTCCTGCATGGATTTAATCAGCTTCAGACAACACTCTAGGAGCTTTCAGGATCCTAACACCTCACAGAAGTCTGCCCTTCAAAAATGAGATGGCAAGTTGTAGCTGCATTGAGCTTTCCCCTGATTGCAATGGCAATAATGAAGACATGGGCCCTGTCTCTCTTGCTGGGATGGGGAAGAAGATGGAGCATTTACAAGAGGTCTTTGATTCTGACAGCATTTTTAAAAAAGGTTACAGGATGATGGAGAGACACCTGAAGCAGACACCAGGTTCAAGAACAGTTCTCCATCATGCTGCTGCTGGCCACAGCCCTCTGGACAAGCAAGGGGAGTGTAAGAAGGCAGGTATGGGATAATTTGCCACAGGCAAGTCTCTGAGGACTTGACTTCCAGATCAGAAGCTAACAAGACCATGGTTCTCCATAAGGCTGGCTACTTCTGTTGCGTATGTAAGAAAATGCGTACTTCTTCAATTTTGCTAAACTCATGGGCACAGCGACGCCCGGTGGCAGTGGCTTTCACAGCATGGTTGTACTTGCTGTGTTACAGAAGCTTTTCCCTCTCCCCCACGTGCTGCTCTGCCTCATTACATTTCCAGAGACTGTCACAGCTGCCAGCAGCAAAAGGAGGTCCCTCGGCTCTCAAAATAAATGCTTCCCTGTATGTCCACAAGCTGTGAATGCTGCAGAGGCAAGAGATTTCTTGGCCGCACGGAGACTCCATGTGAAAAGGTTTGGAGATGAACAAACTTAGCCACTGCAGGGTTAGGAGTCTTCCAGATTACAAGATGCATTTTCCTCTCACAGTGTCCCTGGAAAATGAGGATGTGCTGTCATTCCTGTTCTGGAAATGGAATCTGAATCATAGGCAGTCCGTGTAACTTGCTTATCAAAGGGGCCAACAGCAGAAGAGGCACTTGACTCACCTGCTTTACCCTTTCAAACTGTATTCCTGCCCTGCTTTCCATGTGGAGGTGAAGGCGGTGCTGCGAGGCCAGGTCTGTGCTGGATGCATGCTGACCTGCTGCGAGACCTGGGGCAATGCAACTCCCCCCTCCATGCGCTACCACCTCTTGTGGATGGGGCGATGCTGGGACAGCAGGCTCATGCACAGCTCATCCTCTCGCTTGCCCATTAAACCCTCTTCTGCTCATGCACCTGCCTGTCTCCTCCACCCCATGCAGGGATGCTCAGAAAACATTTGTGCGGTGTTTGGTACTGCCTCTTTCTACGGCTCCTCCCTTTTCTTAGGCTAGGGTCTCCACTGCCCCTGCAGATAGCCTGATGCATTAAGCATTCTAGTCCCCTGACCTTTTCCCATCAGGCTTTTTGTGTCGCTTTTCTCCTCCCAGAGTGACTCGCTACCATTCCCGATTTGCATCCCACTGGTTTGCAGCGGGGAGCCCGAGGCGGGCAGCCCCATGAGAGCTGGGCTGGTGAGAGGGGAGCTCGACCCTGCGTGGGGATGCCTCCCTGAAATAATCCCCACCGGAGCAAGGCTACCCGCGGTGCGGTCCCGGGGCCGGGACACCCGGCTGCCTGCCCAGCCCAGCCTCACGCCGCCTGCTCTGCAGACAGAAGCACGGCGGGGATGGGTGTCTGGGGCAGGGAGCTTCCAGCTAGCGCCCACAGGACCAAAGCAGTGCGGGCAGGTCCTGGCACTGCTGGAGCACGCCTGGTGCATCGGTTGCCATAAGAACATGCTGGGGAAGAGGGATGGCAGCCACGGCAACAGAACATCCATACTCACTCGACTGCCAGGGTAGGGATCTCCTCGTCAGCCCATGCACGGGAGCGAGACGGCGCTCGCTGCTTCTCCTCTCGTCTGTGTCAGAAAGCGTTTTGAGAGGTGGAGCTCCCAGCCCTATCCATTTGTTTGGGTTTTTCCTCTCTCCTGATTTCAGCCTCCTCTCTGGAGACTGTGAGGAGTCAGCTTGAAGGATGCCTCAGTGCTACTTGCAGGCAGAAAGGGAGGCAATTGGGAAACGTGCTTTCTTGGAAACTGTAACAACACTCCTGCGTCATGCTTCGTGTGAGTACCTACACCAAGCTACCAGGCACACGCACTGCAGAGCAGCAAAAGAAAACGCAGCAGAAGCAGCCAGGGGCAGGACATTGCACTGTGCATGTACTGTGTGTACATGGCTGCCTGCAGAAATCACGCTGTGAGAGATCCTCAGAGGCATGCTTTGAAGTGCTGCACTACAAGCATTTGTTCAATATATAAGCCCTAAACTAGGTAATATATAAGCTTTCACATTTTGTAAGGATTTGGGTCCTGTCTGCCTTTAGCCCTGTGAGTGGTGCTATTGTGTGCTCTGCATCTGAGTGCCTGGGTATCACCCACCCACGCCACGTCCCAGGAAAGTCGGGGAGCTTTCAGTCTCTGATGTTAGCGGTGAGGAAATGCAAATTCATAGAATCATAGAGTCATGAATCATAGGATACCAGGTTAGAAGGGACCTCAAGGATCATCTGGTTAAACCTGTCTCGGCTAAGCATGGTCTAGAGAAGATGGCCCAGCACCTTGTTCAGCTGGACTTAAGGACAATATCCAGTACACACTCCAAGAAATCTGCATATTAGCTGTTTCCTCCCTCCAGTCAAGAAAGAGAAAAAGGCCAGAGATTTCCAGCCCATGGCTGGGGAGAGAGAAGTGGTGTAGCTGACTGGGAGGAGAGAAAAATAGTGCTTCCAGAAGACATTTCCCACACACCCCATTCATCCTTCAGGAATAAACTGTGTGGGCTGGGAGGGCGATCATCGCCACTGTAGATGTAACTGAAATTGGAGGGAGCATTGACCCGCTGTGGACTCTGCCCCCAGCCATGGACCATCCCTGCATCTCCTGCTCCTTCCTCATGTCTTTGGGCACCCTAAAAAGACTCGCTGAGCAAAAGGTTGCACTTCTTTGTGGTGTTCAAAAAACATCCAGTGGGCTTTTTCATCCCCAAAAACTCACCCCGCTGCTCAGCTCCCTCTACAGCTGCAATATTAATGAGCCCCACTATCAATGGGGTTATATATTGTATTCAGCACATTTACATATAAAGCCACCACGTCCATAAAACAAAGAGAAACTAAACTAAAATACTCATGTGAGTGGAGCCATAGTACTTTTCAAAGTAGTGTTGAATACATCTTTCTAAAGTCCAAAGCCTGCAAGAGCTTTCACAATGAACTACAGTATTAACAATGATGATGATTAACAGTAATTAGTATCTATAGCCATTTTACAGAAAATTACTATTTAATCCTCATAATAACTGTCATTAGGTAAGTGATTAACATTACTTTGTTACACTCCACATGTTTAACATTCTTTCTGCATAAGTCCCTGGAGGGAAACAGCAAGGGTGTTTCGCCATCTGATTAAACACTGCAAAACCCATAAAACAACTTGAGACAGATTTTGCCTAGCTACTCAGAGAGGCTGAGTAACTCCAGCCAGTCTTTCTAGACTAGAAGTGTGATGGACTGTCTCAGCTCCTCTGACACTGATATCTGCTCACTCCAGAGGGCATGAATAAGATACCTTCCGTTGTCTGACCATGTCACCTTCCCATCCTCTTTCAAGATACCCAGGAAAGTCACTTCCTTACCTTGTCTTGTCTATGTGGAGAGTGTGGAGGGCAAAAAGGGTGCACATTTATTTTGATCTGAAGCATTGCACATCAGGATTATCTTGGAGACAAATGTAATTAACTGTGCCCTACCTTTGACAATCTACCTGCTTTTTACAGTACTTTATGATTTTCTTTTTATTTTTTCTTTCCATTTCAGAATGTCTCCTGACATGCTGGCTTGATGGAGAAGTTAGAGATTTTAAATGCTAGCAGTTGTAGGAGAGAGCAAATAAGACAAGCTCTCTAAAGGTATTCTAAACTTGAGGTCCAAGCAGCTTCCCAGAGATCATGGGAGGACACCTGAGCGGGGCACACGTGTGCTCTGTCAAAGCCTCCGGCACCCTACATCTCCTTCTGCTGAGCCATGGTGAACCCTGTTTTTATTCTCTCCTTTGCTCTTTTCAAATTGCTTTGAAAATCAGTTTCTAAAATACTGTGTCACACACATCTGCACACTCCTACTGTTTTCTTTTTGTCTTACAGACACAGTTTGAGAATGACAGCCAGAAAGTCCATAAATGAAAACTGTGATAAAAGAACAGATAAGTATATATGTGTATTTATATGTATTGTTTACACAAATGTACCCATATATACTTGTTTCTTTCTGTTTATTTAAATAACAACTCATACTTTATGATCTGTAATTCATTTACAGAAACTTCCCATCACAGCTCTGTTTGTCTGTTTTGATAATGATTTGTCCTACCTGCATACCAAGCAATCTTTGGCTGTTTCCCATGCATTTCAGAGCTGACTTGAATGCATGGCATTTCTCTTGGGCTCTTGTGTTGCACTGAACTGCTGGGTTAGTCTTTGGAAAGGTTGGTGGGGTGGCTGACCAAGTATTTTATGACTCTGTGACCATTTGGTATGGACAGTATCATCATCAATCAAAGTGCAGTCGTAGATGCTTAGAGGCAAGGGCTGCCATTGTATCATTTCCAAATACAACTGATTCCCTGTCTGAGGATTGTATTGAATTATTTTCCAGCTGAACAGTAAGGAAGACATTATATTGTAATCAGAATGTTTGGGCACAGTCCTGCAGCTTCAGCATCAGGGGAGGGGGCACCAGGATGGTGTATCTGAAGCCAGCAGTTGCTTGCAGAGTGGATGAGCAGATGAGCTGAGCAGCGACCTGTGGCCCAGGCTGAGCTGTCTTCTATTTGCTGGCATGAAGGGGCCAGTAGACTAGGGAAACAGAGTGTCCTGGTTTTTACGGCCAGGGCGAGCCACAGCTCAGAGACAGAGTTTGTTTTTTTTATCACTCCCCTCCACCCCCTCGGGAAATGGAAGAGATAGTAATAAATAAAGGCTCATGCAGTTGGAAATTAAAAACTATACAAATTTAATGGAACAGGGGAAAAGGGATAACAGGGAAGGGTAGAAAAAAGGAATAAATATATACAAAATATACAAAACCCCAAATCAGAGATTCGGGAAAGTCCTCCGATGGAATGAAGGGGAAAAAAAGTTCAAAGCATTTCTCAGCAGTCGCAGAATCCTCGCCAAAGTTGATAACAGTGGACAAGGCCTCTCTTCCCCTCCCCCTCTGTTTTCACAGGACGGTCAGGAGCGAAGCAGGCAGACAGGAGAGCGGCGAGAGAAAGAGCAAAAAGAGAAAAACTTCATGGTTCCTCGGCTTTTTCTAGAATCTGGCAGGAAACTGGCATGGAATACCCAGGTTCCTTTTCGAAAAGGTCCTTGCAGGGAAGTAAAACCACTAAAAAAATTTTGCCTGTCCCCTCAAACTATAACATTCCACCCCTTATTCCATACCATTTTCATGCCATGCTCGTTTACTAGACTATAAAACTGTCTCATTGGAGTGGTAATGCTAAGTNAACTGTCTCATTGGAGTGGTAATGCTAAGTCCAAGTTGTAGATTTTCACTATGATGGGACTCTGGAAACCATCGGGTCTCGTGCCCCTGTGCTGTAGGCT
>VZRW01005344.1:4101-14897 GCA_013398125.1 Aegotheles bennettii
CCCTTCTCTGGACACCCCCCAGCCCCTCGATGTCTTTTTTGCAGTGAGGGGCCCAGAACTGACCCCAGCACTCGAGGTGCAGCCTCACCAGTGCCCAGCACAGTGGGAACGTTCTCACTGGTTCCTCTCTGGTCTTGCCCACGAGGTGGCAGCGAAGGACAGCAATGTCCTGGCTTTGCATTCATTTCCTCGTAGCAGTTCTGCTCCTCTGGACTTTTCCCATTTTTTAGGGATTCCTGTGGCTGCTGAGCACTGTTTAGCACTCGGATGGAAACCAAGACCCATGTCCATTGCCCTGCTGGGTTGCTCACTGTGAGCAAGCCATCCCTGAGGGCTTTTCTGCAGCTCTTTGGTGTTTCTGTGCTTGTCACCTTGGACTGGGTGTTTGGGATGTCACTGTTGGGCTTTGGTTTTTTAAGACTTGTGATACCTGAGCTGCAACCATGGGCAGTGTCTGTTCCCTGGGCCCCTGCTTTTCCTCAGAGTTGATGCAAACCAAGCTGGAGATGCCTGCTGAGTAGGGCTGAAGGTCTTGGACTAGAAGTTGGTTGTCCTCTGGGTCTTAATCCCCCTCTTATTTTTGCGGGGCAGCTGGTTGTCTTTAGTAGGGACGAGGTGATGCTGCAGATCAGGCTGGAGAAAGGGCTTGTGGAAAGGTAGACCCTGGTCTACTGGGATCATTAAATAAAAAGGTGGGCTCAGCTTAGAGCAGAGGCTGGTGGTATGGAGTTTTTGGGAGGCTTGGAATGCTAACGAGGTCAGATGGGAAAGGGCAGCTGAAGACAGAGGCTGGTTCAAGCCTGTGGTACAAAGGAGGACCCTGACCTGCAAATGGTGAGGTGCACGTGGACGGGATCTGTCCTCATCCTGCTCATAGTGAGAGCTGGGGAGTCCCAGCTTTGTGGAGCAGAGAGATTGGGAAGGGGCAAAGGTGTGGGGGAATGGGTGGGCTCTTGGGGCTGAGCCCACTCCCTCTTCCAAAAGCAACCAAACAGATGAGAAGCTCTGCTTGGTCCAAGGATCACTGGGAGCAATTCCATCTGGTAAAAGCTGTTTCTGATGAGAAAAAGCGAGTTTCTACTTACACACTCACACTGGAACAGGCTCAAAGGGTTCCAGCAGAGAGCAGGCACTGCTGGTTTTGTGTTGGGCTATTGATCTGAGCTTTACCTCATCTGGTACCTCTGCCCAGAGAGAAATTTTTCCTTTCCTCGAGGCAGTTCCCGTTCATTTCTGCTGTGTTTTGTTGGATACACCTCCGTGTTTTTAGAGGGCAGGTCGATGCGCTGCTGAAAGCCCTTCTGAAAAACAAATGTGATGGCAGTGAAACACAACGCTGGTGGGTGCTGACCTTCATTTGTCTAAAACGTGAACAAAAAGAATAAAGAGTGGTGGCCTGAGTTTATTATAACAGATCCACTGCTTAAATGGACCCAGCACAGATGAGAGGATGCAACTTCTGCCGTGGGGGTGAGGGTAGTGGTGAACTGCACGTTTCTGAGGAGCTTCCTGGGGTAGGACACCTTTGCAAAGGTGTTATGGGTTAGTGGTGATGTTGTCACCTTGGACTGGGTGAGCTTGAAGGTCTCTTCCGAAGAAGCAAGCACAGAGGTGGTGCAGCAGATAGGTGCTGCTGGGAACATGTCGGTACGGTGGTAGAACATCACTTGTACGAGGTGTTTGCTCTTTGCAAGTAGGACATGCTGGGTGTAGTAGGGAAGGTGTTGGACATACTCATAAGAAATCAGTGGGCTTTTACAAGCAGGTGATCTGTGCTGGGTACAGCAGACTCCCCTCATTCTACCAAATCCTTTTCTTCTTCACTCTATGGAAAGTTTCTAGGTCCTGTTACCCCGAACTGTACTGCTTGGGTGTGGGTGTAGTGCTTGTGAGTTGTGCCAGTGTGAGAGCCACCATAGGAGTTCAGAGCATTGGTCCCAAAGTGACATGGTTGTCTTGTTTCTGGCCATAACGCAGAGCAGCTTTTGGCTTATTTTAGATGGAATTTGGCAAAACTGGGAGGAAACTGCAAGGCAAGATAAAGGTGGGGGGATTTTCAGTTGAGGGTGAGCTATGGGCTCTTCAGAATGCACGTGGAGCAAGTGGCCAGCTATTTTTAAACACAAAACAGAGTATTTTGCTCTGCTTCAGGCAGGAAAGCTGCAAGTTTGACCTCTTCATTGACCAAGCTGTGATTTATAACCCCGGGGGAAGGCAAACAGGACACTGCAGGGTGTTTTCCATCCATAGGGCTGGCCAGAGCTGGCTGCAAAATGCAGAGTGGAAACACGCGATCGATTTGAGCCTTAGGATGTGATTGCACCCTGTTAAACCTGATATATGGGAGTGAGGAACAGACTAGTTTTAAAATGTCTAGGTTTTTCTGGGAAGATCAGCTTGGTTTGGGCTGCCTTGCATCCTCTGACCAGAAGCCAAATGCACAACCTCAGAAGATGGTGTCACAGGAGGCTAAAATACACCGTCACAGCTCATCACAACGCTCCCCTTGTGTGCAGTGTCTGAACCAGAGGTGCTATCACCATGTCTGGTAGTCCCTGATTAATTTTTATCTTCCCTGAATTTGGTTGTTTGCTAAACCCACACAGTTTTCTCAATACCCTCAACATCTCCTAGCGAGGACTTTCACAGTGCAGCTACTGTCACATGAAGTTCCTTTGTTTCAGCCTGGCTTCCTTTGATGCTCTCCAGCTCTTGTGTTAAGAGGCACTGAACAATTGCCTTTTTATCTGCCTTTTCTTGGGAATTTACTGACCTCAGGAGCATCCCTTTCTGGCTAGACAGCCCTATTCTGCCTAACTATTGTAGGGCTGGGTGTCATTCAGGGTTCATCCGTGGTACAATAACACCTTCAGATGTAAATATCTTCCTCCAAATCAAAGTATCTGTTTGCAGAGAGGGAGAGAAAATTCCCTGATGCACTGTGTCCCACTTTTGGATAGAAAATGCCTCTCTGCAAATCCTGTGAGTGCCTGGCACTTGATGCAAATGCTTACTGCAGACACACTGTGTTTTCCTAAGAAAGGGTGCAATAGAAACCCCACTGGAGTTAAAAGGGGAAGCAGAGCTGTCACCTTCTGATGAAATGCCAGTTAATCGCATCTGCTACCGAGCATTTCATAGAATCTCTTTGGTTGGAAAAGACCTTCAAGGTCATCGAGTCCAACCATCAACCCAGGACTGCCAAGTCCACCACTAAACCATGTCCCCAAGGGCCACATCCAAGTGTTTTTTGAACACCTCCAGGGATGGTGACCCCACCACTGCCCTGGGCAGCCTGGGCCAATGCCTGACCACCCTTTCCATAAAAAATTTTTTCCTAATATCCAACCTGAACTTCCCCTGATGCAACTTGAGGCCGTTCCCTCTTGTCCCATCCCTCACTTCGGAGCAGAGCCCGACCCCCCCTGGCTCCAAGCTCCTCTCAGGGGTTGCAGAGAGCAGAAGGTCTCCCCTCAGCCTCCTTCTCTCCAGGCTGAGCACCCCCAGCTCCCTCAGCTGTTCCCCATCAGCCCTGTGCTCCAGCCCCTTCCCTAGGTGTCTACCAGATATGACTGGATTTGTTCTTCCTTCAGTGCCACAGCTGAGTGGGGGAAGTGGGACCTGGGTAAATGAAGGATTGAGGTGACTGCAAGTCTGGAGGTGAATCCAAACCTTCTTGCACAGAGCTTGTCCTTCTGAGGATGCAGCTGACTTCTCCTAATAGACTCTCTGACTTCTCTTTCTAATGATCCTGTGATGTTTCTGTAACGAGACTGGTCTTGACTCTTGGGTGAAGGTGGAGAGGGTGTTGTTGCAGCTGGGTTGGGTGAAAGACAGAGCCAAGGCAAAGTGTTGAATTCCTCCTGGCGCGTGGTGCCAGAGTCCCCTGGTAGGTAGACAGGGCTGGAAATACCTGTTTTTTACCCCCTTTTAATGCAGCTGTTTAGAGGAATGAGACTTATTCAAGGAAAATGTATTCTGGCATTATAAACTCAATGCTTCTCGTTGCTAATCAAACACAACTCTGCAGTTCTTGTGCTGGCCACCGTTTTTGCTGTGTTTTTACAAACCAGGTGAAAGATGCAGTGGAGATCTGTTTTCTAGGAAAGTTTCTCTCAAGGGGGCTGTTTTTTTTTCTCCCCTGGTGATGTCATTGCTCTCCCTGCTGGTGAACTGGGAGCTGTTGGTTCAGTGCCCCATTGTCTGGGGTAGCATCACACTTGTTTGGAGAATCATTAGAGTCGCAGCAGTGTTACAGGTTAATGGGTTAATTGCTCTCTTACTCCGTTTACTGGAAGGTTTAGCCTTTCTTATTCTCAAATGACCTGTTACGGACTCGGTTCACTCTTGGGCTGGAGGTCGGGATCTGTTCCTGTCTGTTCCAGAAATGAATGCAGCTTTTAGTTAGACTGCTCAAGCATAATTGTTTTGTTGATGCACCCTCGCTGATGCAGAAAGCTGGGGCACAAACATCCATCTTTGTGTGGTTGCCTCTACTGTAGATGTGGGGAAATGCTTTCTGAGCTCTGGTAGAATCACAGAATCACAGAATCCTAGGGGTTGGAAGGGACCTCGAAAGCTCATCCAGTCCAACCCCCCTGCCAGAGCAGGGTCACCTAGAGTCCATCACACAGGAACGCATCCAGGCGGGGTTTGAATGTCTCCAGCCAAGGAGACTCCACAGCCTCTCTGGGCAGCCTGGTCCAGTGCTCTGGCACTCTCACAGGAAAGAAGTTCTTCCTGAGATTCACATGGAACCTCCTGGGCTCCAGTTTGCATCCATTGCCCCTTGTCCTATCATTGGTCAGCACTGCAAAAAGCTTGGCTCCATCGTCCTGCCCCTCACCCTTTACATATTTGTAACCATGGATGAGGTCACCCCTCAGTCTCCTTTTCTCCAAGCTAAAGAGCCCCAGCTCCCTCAGCCTCTCCTCACAAGGGAGATGTTCCACTCCCTTCATCATCTTTGTGGCTCTGCACTGGACTCTCTCAAGCAGTTCCCTGTCCTTCTTGAACTGTGGGGCCCAGAACTGGACACAGGACTCCAGATGTGGCCTCACCAAGGCAGAATAGAGGGGGAGGAGAACCTCTCTTGACCTACTGACCACCCCCTTTCTAATGCACCCCAGGATGCCATTGGCCTTCTTGGCCACAAGGGCACATTGCTGGCTCATGGTCATCCCCCTGTCCACCAGGACCCCCAGGTCCCTTTCTCCTACACTGCTCTCCAGCAGGTCAGCCCCCAGCCTGTACTGGTGCATGGGGTTGTTGAAGGCACGTGTTGAAGGCACGTACAAGCACACTCACCTCTCTAGAGCCAAGGTGTAAATTATTAATGACAACCAATGTAAATCATTAATGTAAATTATTAATGACAACCAACCTCTTGGGTGCTAGCAAATCCTTGATGCTGGCTCCCGTGTGCAGGCTGCAGGAGAGCAGGAGTCTGGGAAGTGGATGAGTGGTTCAGAAGAGAGGAGCATGGGGAAGTAACCCAGCATCACCCTGATAAAATGAGTCAAGCATGCTCAGCCCCAAGACGTTTCTTTGGGCAAGGCTGAGCCTGTAGGCTTGAAAAGGAAGAGATCACAGGTTTTAAAATAGTTCACTGGAGCTGAAAAGGGGAAGCAGGGCTGTCACCTTCTGATGAAATGCCAGTTAATCACATCTGCTACCGAGCATTTCATAGAATCTCTTTGGTTGGAAAAGACCTTCAAGGTCATCGAGTCCAACCATCACCCCCAGACTGCCAAGTCCACCACTAAACCATGTCCCCAAGGGCCACATCCAAATGTTTTTTGAACACCTCCAGGGATGGTTACCCCACCACTTCCCTGGGCAGCCTGTTCAGCAGTGAACCCACAGAGTTCCCAGCATTAGCTGAGACAACTGAGGGATTTTCACCAGGGTTTGGGGTAACTGGTTGAAACGTTCTCTTCAAATAAAAGGCATGATTAGATTACAAACCCCCTTCGAATCAAGATACATTGAAACTGAAAATCCTACCCGCTGGTGTCGAGGGATGCATGGAGCATTCTGGTGGTGTTGATTTGTTGGAATCTCTTTGTGTGCAAGGAGGAGTTTGCTCACATTCATCAGACGTTGGAAGATGAGCTCCAACAGCAGCATGAATCCACACAGCTTACTGGAGAGAATGGATGAGGTGGTACATCTGTGCATCTTCTTGCTGATGACATGGCATGCCGTTGATGTTTCAAGCAGTGGATCTGCTCTTGAGCACACTGTGAGGCTTTTAATTGTTTTCAGTGAGCTCTGAACCACATCAGCCCAGTGCTACACATGAATTAATTGCCTCTGCTGAGAGCCAGGTTAACATCTCAGCAGCTTCGGGTCAGGGCTGGCTTGGAAGCATTCTCCTGCCTTTAGTGGTGGCCACACAGAAATGTCATTGGTGATGAGTGGACCGAAGCTGAGGGGGTGAGAAATAGCTCTTTTTGTATCAGCTGAAATGACTTTCGTGCAGAATCACAGGTCAGTGGGAGCAGTCTCAGCTCCTGCACCCTAGGAGCAAGGGCAAACTGGAAGAGGGGGTTGGCAGGCTTGGGGGTGGTTGGCTTGGGGGTGGCTCTCACAACAGCCATGGGACCAGAAATGTGCAGAATTGTCCTTGGAGCAGACTCTCACAGGGTGTGGTGGAGCCTTCTGCTTGGACACCTCCTGTATGCTGTGTTTGAAAATGCACCATCATTCATGGCATTGTCTCGGAGGGAGAAACAGAGCCCTGTGCAGGGAAATAGCCACCACGTACCATTCAAAACCTCTTGGCATGTGCTCATGGTGGAGAGGATCAACTGCAGCCTCTGCTGTGGCTTCTCTGAGCTCACCTGCTTTCTGCTTGTGTTGCCACCCTTGTTCTGGAGAGTCAGGAGTGGTGCAGAGGGGGGTGACCTGCCTTAGCTGCATCACTGGGAGGGTCATCTCGTTTCTGTTGGAGCTTTAGCCCTTGTGTTTCAGTTCTACAGGGGAGAGCTGGAAGGGAGCAAGCATCACGGGCAAGAGTTGAACAAGATCTGGATGAGGCTGCTGATGGCCACAGAAGAGGTTCAGAGGTTGACAGACAAGCTGGATGCACAAAGGAGCAGAGAAAATAGGTAAGCACTTCTCTTGTGACCACTCCTGATCATTGCCCAGCACTTACCCCACCTCTAGTTAGTGTGAACCTTGGGCACCTCACACAGGGGAGGTGCAGGCAGGCTGTCCTGTGTCCTCTCTGCTTGTCATGTGGAAAAATCAGTGTCCAATGTCAGCCTGGAACCTAGGAGATCAGAATAAACAGTCACAGATCAATTAATTCTGCATGGGGAAAGCTGAGGTGTGGGGTGATCCCATCCATGGTTACAGCAGCAGGATCTCGCCTGGCTTCCTCTCCCTGGCTCATGCCCAGGGGGAAATTCATGCCCTGGAAGGGGATGGAGAGAGAATGACAACTGGGTCCAGAAGCAGGGTAGCTGAAATACCACATACACAGTGTTAGCACAGCTGGGCCACTCACCTCTGGGTGCTTCAGATGTTAGGAGCCATTAGCAAGTGCTCATAACTGGAGCTTATCAGCACTCTTGCAGTGGCTGCTTAGGTTCTTATCACTGCTAATATTTGCTTAACCTCCCTATTGAAATAACTGTTAAGTATTAATTTATTATTATTATTTTTTTTAATACTGACTGTAAAAATAAACAGTTTTCTGGAGGGAAATCAAACTACTTGATCAAGCTGCTGTTGGAGTGGTCCCTAGAATCATAAAATCACTATGGTTGGAAGGGACCTCCAGGGTCATCAAGTCCAACCTTTATCCCATCATATTCCTGACCATCAGACCATCAGACCATGGCCTCAAGTGCCTCATCAACCCGTTTTTTGAACACCCCCAGGGATGGTGACTCCACCACCTCCCTGGGCAGCCCATTCCAGTGCCCAACCACCCTCCCAGTAAAGAACTTCTTCCTAATCTCCAGCCTAAACTTCCCCTGATGGAACTTGAGGCCATTTCCTCTCGTCCTGTCATCAGCAATTGGGGAGAAGAGACCAACCCCAGCCTCACTACAACCTCCTTTTAGGGAGTTGTAGAGGGCAATAAGGTCTCCTCTCAGTCTCCTCTTCTCCAGGCTCAATAACCCCAGTTCCCTCAGCTGGTCTCCATAAGACTTGTAAGCACCCTAAAGCCAGGTGCTTCGGTGCCACCTCCTGCAGATCTCCTGAGCAAAACACCAGTTTCTGGATGAATTCTGATTTTTCTCCAGGTTACTTACGTTGTCCCAAAACCCACAAAACAGAATTTTGGTGAAGGACAGGGAAATGTGACAACACATTCCTGCCCTCGTGCCTTTCCAGAGCCTGACTGGCTTAAGCAGACTGGTACAGCCTGGGTAGGGTTTTGTGCCAGTCACAGGTCCTGGTGCTGACCTTGCCAAACCTTCTAGCCAGCCTCCAAATCCATTGTCTGCAGCCTTTTAATGACAGGCAGGGAGGTATCTGCTTTGTGTATTGATTGATACACACGGGTCATGGGGATGGGGTGAGCTGGAGCTGCAGCATCCAAACACATCACAGCCGGGATGCGATGGGCAACACCTCTCAGCCTGCGTGGGGGAATCTGTGCTTTATAATCTTCCTGAGGATCAAATGAGTATAAGGCTTTCTGAACCGTGAGTAAGGGTTTCATGTTTCTTAGGTTTATGTAATTTATTAAGCTGCAAATATTAGTGTGCAAATTAGTGCTATGAGATCTTAGTGGCTTCCTCGGTGATGTGGAGCTGTGTGCCTTAAGCTCTTGACAAGCTTCACAGAATCATAGAATCATTATGGTTGGAAGGGACCTCCAGCGTCATCAAGCCCAACCTTTATCCCACAGAATCCTAGGGGTTGGAAGGGACCTCGAAAGCTCATCCAGTCCAACCCCCCTGCCAGAGCAGGGTCACCTAGAATACCCATCATATTCCTAACCATTAGACCATGGCCATCTGTTTTATAAATAAATAGATTTTTGCAATAAAAACCTAAAATGAAATATCTGATCTTTAATGAAACCCAGTTGAAATTTAGTCTTTTGGTTCAGTGAGAACTTGCAGCTGCTTGGCTGCATTGAAAAGAAAATATAGGGGTGCTGCTGGTCAGTTTGTAGCCCAGTTACTGGGTCTTTGGTGATGGTGATTAGAGATGTTGGGTTTTGAATGTTGGGTTTTGGATGTTGGGTTTTGAATGTTGGGTTTTGAATGCTGGGTTTTGAATGCTGGGTTTTGAATGCTGGGTTTTGAATGCTGGGTTTTGAATGCTGGGTTTTGAATGTTGGGTTTTGAACGTTGGGTTTTGAACGTTGGGTTTTGAACGTTGGGTTTTGAACGTTGGGTTTTGAACGTTGAGTTTAAGTTTTCCTAGCTGTCTGCTGCTTTTTTTTCTTTAGTTTTCCTTCAGCTCTTTATTTAACATAAAAGCACATTAAAACCGTGGAGTTTTGTGTTCAGAAGCACACAGACTGCCACAGCAAAACTGTCTCTGTTATCCTCACAGAATCGGCCTCAGGATCAGCCCTGCAAGTGCCTGAGGACAAGGGTGAAGGGGTGAACAAATGGAGGGAGAGTGGGAAGTTGTGCTAATTACAATCAGAGCAGGTCCAGAATTTCATCAAAGCTTTCTATAGTGGTAAATGTTTTTTTAGCAAAACAAACACTTTGATAGAAGGTGTTCCTTGCCTTTTATTTTAAATTATGAAATTGAAAATCCACTCTCAAAACCCTGGTTTGAAACTGATTTGGGCTCGTGGGGCATTTTGCCATATTGGGACCAAAAAGGAAGATATGTTTTTATTTTTGCCTGAATAAAAGTCAAATTTAAGCTGAAATTTCCTGTGCCTGGTGTTAGGCTGAATAGGCAAAAATCTTTATTCACCTTTTCTTCTCCCTGGTTTTACTTTGAATTAGGATACATGGGCACATTTCTGTCAGTGTGCTCCTAATGCAAACATCTTTTCCTATTTGTTGCACTTGAAATACTAAATAGCCTGCATTAATTGGGGTGATGGCTGCATGTGTTTATTGATCCTGGCTGGAAGGGTTGGTACAACACCACAATTTTCACTGTACTGGCCAATTCATAAGTGTTAATGCTCCCACAACATTGATGCATTAAATGTGGTTGTGTTTCTGCTTGCAGAAAATGGTGACTTTTATGCTGGAAATACAAAATATGGCTGTTTGGGTTATTTCAAGCTCACCCTAGTTGGTTGTGAAACCCATAGATATCTGAGGGGAGGCATTTTCCATCATCTAGAGGTGAACTGAATCTCTGGGATAACTATGGAGAGACTGCTGTGCTCCTGTAGGAAACACAGCACTGGTGTTGAACCTCCATCTCCAGAAACATGGACCTTTACTATATGAGTAAGAGAATGTGTTCCCACGTGTGTGGGAACTGTTGTACCCATACAACTGTGCACAAGGGCAATGCAATTTCAGACACCCCATTCATTCATGTCCCACTCTGAGCTTGGTGGACATCAAGGTCCAAACTGGTGTTGGTGACCAGTTTTTTCTGTACAGACAGGACTGAGCTGCAGGAGGCCATGGAGCACAAGAGCAGGCTGGACAAGGAGATTCTGGCACTGCGAGCACGGGTCCAAACCCTCGACTTGGAAAGGAAAGTGTTCCTCGACCTGGTGAGTGCCCATCTCCTGCTGCTGGATCTCCTGGTCTGCTGGGGCACTGCCGGGTCTCTGTGTGGCTGAGAGTCCTGGGCTGGCTCCTGACACTCAGCCCTGCTCCTTCTCCTGCCCCTCTCTCTCC
>VZRW01005363.1:1050-35179 GCA_013398125.1 Aegotheles bennettii
CTGCTGGCCACGCTATTTTTGATGCAGGCCAAGATGCTGTTGGCCTTCCTGGCCACCTGGGCACACTGCTGGCTCATATCCAGCCAGCTGTCAACCAGCATGATTCTCCAGTTTCTTCCTTCATCATTTTCTGTAGCTGGCAGGATGGAAGAGAAGACTACTTGCACTCTCGATCTCCATCCCCAGATTAGTCTCCCTAAGGTCCTAAAGTCTTTCTTGATTCCTCTCAGGCTTTTTGTTGGGATATCCTCACCTCCCACCTGAAAACCAGCACTGGATAATAATCAGAGGGGTGTACGAGGCTGGAGACTTTCTTTGTTATGTCTCTTACCTGCACCCCATGGAGGCAGCACACTTTCCTATGGGTCAGGTCTGGTTGGCAGATTGGGCCCTCCATTCCTCGGAGAAGGGAGTCACCAATGATAACTGCTTTTCTCTTCTTCTTAACAGAAGAGGTTGTGATATGAGTAGACTTACTCGTCTTGGGCCGCTCTTCCAACCTGGATGGACTATCATCCATATTGTCATTAGTTTGCCCCTCTACTTCCAGGGCCTCATACTTATTGTGTAAGTGCACCCCAGGGGATGCTGTAGGATGAGAAAGGGAATGCCTGCAACCCTGAGTAGGAACCTGCTTCCATCCTCCCTTATCTCTGCTTGTCTTCCTTAGCCTGGTGGCCAGAGTATAGAGGACCCTTTTTTTCTTGAGTGGTGGCTGCCTGATGCATCTGCCCCAGAGATATGATATATATATATATATATATGCGTGTGTATATATATATACATGATATACTGCCATACTGGGCAGCCCCTTGTGCTACCAGTCCAGCCCCCTGAAATAGCAAGCTCCTGCCAGCCTTTGTGATGTTTGAGTCAGGTTGCACATATGTAAAACGAGTGAGCACAGTGCACATCTGTCTGCAGACTCTGGGATGGTGCACCTGAGCTCTGCCCACTTACGTCCTTCCCCAGGGCTCCCACAGGATCAAAGGGACAGCTACACCTCATTGGTGTTCACAGGAGGGAGTGTGCTTTGGGGAACAGTTGGGAAGAAGCAGAGAGGGGTATGGTGATGGAAAAGGTATAATTCTCACTAATTTTTTCCCTTTCCTTTCCCTGGCCTTGGTCACAGTCTAGCTGAATGCGTTGGGTGCACTGAAAAGCCTCACCTCCACACCTCTCGCAGGCATGGACAGTGCTCACCATGTTAGTCTGAATGGAGTCCTAACCTTTTGAAGGCATTGATGGATTTATCCACCAAGTGTTTTATAAGGCGTTTTTGTGTCAGCATTAGAGATCAGAAAGGTTTTCTTTTGCAATGAGAAAGATCTTGGCCTTCTTTGTTCCGACGATGATCTTTGACAGGACAAGTCATTCTACCCATTTTTTTTTTTTTAAAACCTAAATAGCAATACATTAATAAGTGTCTGGTACAAAGAACTGATAAATGTAATCAAATAGGTTTTAAGCTAAAGCTTGTAATTCAGTCTTTTTTCTTCTTTTTTTTTTTTTAGAAAAAAAAAATCATAGGAAATACTGTACTCATTGTGCTTTCTTATTGTTCGGGAATCCATTGGCAGCAGCAAAGTAGTCCTTATGGAAACCATTCTTGATTTCTTCTGTGACAGGGGTTTCCTTTATAGCTGTTCTTGAAGGTGCTTTCCGGTATGTCTATAAAAGCAAAGCCCAAAGTAAACACTTGGATTTATTTAGTGCCCCCCAAACACTACTTATGGTTAACTGTACAATGGAGCTCTCTGGTGTTTGTTGATGCAGATGTATAAATTTGCTTCAGACTGTGTTAAGGGAACTGTTGTTATTTTTACTGCTGTGGATGTTATTACCTTAGTAGTATTACTGTAATACTTCTTTATGTCAAAATAGATTTTAAGCCCTTTTCACTAGAAGCTCTAAGTAAGCAGGCAGGCTGGAGCAGTCTCTGCTAAAAAAGGTTGAATTAAACAATGCAAAGACAGTTGCTTTTTTCCTTTTTTTCCAAGGAGGGAGAAAAATTCAAAGTTACTCAGCAGAGGACATTCAGACCTCCTAATTCCTGAGTGAAATACTTGCTGTATGAGTACAGAATTGAGCCCTGGTGTGAGACTGCGCTTCATTGCAGTATGGAAGAGCTGAGTTGCAATGGCGAGGTCATCATTACTGAACATCTGTTTCTTGTGGACATTATTGCATCTATAATTCTTAACTGACATACATATTTTAATGCAAACATATTTTAGGTACTGATGCTTGCTCTACATGTGGGTTCCTCAAGACCGCTGTGCAAAAGGTCCTATTTTTTTCCCCCCACCTTTGTCAGAAAGCTTTTGGAAGACTGCTTACCTTAACGTAGAAGTTTATGAAGAGAATGACCAGTGTGGCCATATAGGAGGATTGGAACATGAGGCATCCAAATGGGAACCCACATGGCTTCACAGCTGCACTGAGTGTGTGCACAATAGTGAGCAGAAACTGGATCTGTGGAGGAAAGGTCATGCAGGAGTATTTGCTGAGAAATGGTCACAGAATCACAGAATCCTAGGGGTTGGAAGGGACCTCGAAAGATCACCTAGTCCACCCCCCCTGCCAGAGCAGGGTCACCTAGAGTCCATCACACAGGAACGCATCCAGGCAGGGTTTGAATGTCTCCAGCCAAGGAGACTCCACAACCTCTCTGGGCAGCCTGGTCCAGTGCTCTGGCACTCTCACAGTGAAAAAGTTTCTCCTGATATAAAAAGTTTCTCCTGATACTCTTCTACTGCTCCAGCATATGGTTCCTTCCACAAGAGGCATGAATTGCTCCAGTGTGGGTCCTTTCCATGGGATGCCATCTTTCAGGAACGGACTGCTTCAGGGTGGGTCCCCCACAGGCTACAGGTCCTGCCAGGACCCTGTTTCTGCATGGTGTCCTCCATGGGCTGTCATAGCTTCCTTGTGACATATCCACTTGCTACGTTGTGGTGTATCAGGGAGGTATCTGCTCCAGCGTGGACTTCCATGGGCTGCAGGGGGACAGCCTGCCCTCACCATGGTCTTCACCATGGGCTATGGGGGAATCTCTGCCCCTCTTTCTGCTCTGACCTGGGTGTCTGCAGGGCTGTTTCTCTCACATTTTCTCACTCCTCTCTCAACTGCTGTGCAGCATTTTGTACCATTTATTAGATATGATATCACAGAGATGCCCCCAGATTTGCTGGTGGTCTCAACTTTGGCCAGTGGTGGGTCCATCTTGGAGCTGGCTGTCAGACAATTTTTTACTTTTTGATCAGTCCATTTACCACGATTAAGCAGTGTCCATTTGTCACTCAAGAGATCAAAATAATGGAATTTTACGGACTGTAATTTTCTATTGTATTTTAGAAAATACTTCTGAGCATCATTTCCTTTATTAAGTTATACCAGGCTGTACTAGTGACTTACTCCACGTGTATAGTGACTTACTATGAAAGCTTTGCTATATTTGAATTCTAACTGGCTTAATTCTACAAATGACTTCATTTATCTATCATTCATTTTGCCCTCTCTGGTAGTTAAAAATGAGAGTAAAATAGGTACATACCAGCTGTGCCTGAGTGAGGTATTTCTTCCACCAGAGATACTTGCGCATAGAAGGGATGACAGAGAGTCCATAATAAGAATACATAAGCACATGGATAAAGCTGTTCAAAGTGGGTCCGAAGAAACCTATAAAAACCCACCAAGGAAAATGTCTTATATACCAACTGTTAAAAAGTGGGAGAAGATATTACTATTAGCAATGTCTCTTGCATACGCTAAGCCTTCTCCTCTTCAAAGTTATCCCTTGCTGCAGACATTCCTGATGTGAAGAGATGCTGTCCTAGGGGCAACTGACAAACTGGATGATATATCCTATAGGGTTTTTCTCATTATTAAGTAATTAATAATTACTGATTACTTAGTTACTGATTTTTCCACTCAATTATAATGGTGCAAAGCTAGTGCAAAATGTGGGGAATATGTTCAGACACAACAGAAAGCACAAACCCCTGCTAAGTTGTTTACACCTCTGTAGAAATAACTCATAATTGCTATGAAATCCTTGATCTCTGCTTCTACCTATAACAGTGTTTTACTTTGATTTTGTGCTATCCAAAACAAATGCCAACAAATGTGACTTCTGCTTTTTGTTCTGAAAAACCCCTTGTTACTTGACAAGATATTACAGTGGATTGAGGTGACTCCCTTTAATAGCTCCAAGTGAGAACACTGAAGCCCTGGAAAAGGGGCTGTGTTGTGAGAGACCCAAAGTAGTTCTCTGCTGTTTGAACTCAGTATGCAAATGCCAAGTGAGCAGCCTATGTCATTGTACATCTTCCCCACCTCAGCAGGAGAGATGATGACAATTGCAATACCCTCCTAAAAACCACATCGTTTAGAGATTACTGTTGTGAAATGTGTTGAACTTAAAATATAGTAAGGCAAAAGGTGCTGCTACTGCTGCTATTTCAATATGAAATGTAAGGCTATATCAATCAGTTCTGGCTGTCCAATAGTTCTACTACATGAAGGAGATATATTCCCACTTCAAACTAAGCAAACTCAAGCTGGTATTTTAATTAGTGATCATGTAAGTAAAGTATCCTGCTAAAGCAGAACATCAGACTGATGCATACAGGAGTCCAACTTGTAAAAATGGTGTTGAGTTTATTTGTTGTGATTGACACTGACTTTACTAAGGGCATGATCTCCTCCTACATCTACTTTTGGAGTAGATCCTTGTACGTGGTCACTCTTGTGCACTAGTCACTAGTGTTATCCTGTCTAAAAGTGGTTTGAAGAGAAGTAACTATGAGAGGTTGTGGCAGCTAAGTGGAAAATCTAGAGCCCAAGACTCATATTTTATTTTTTTGCCTCAAACTTTTAACCATGTTTTTAATTTTACTGCGCTCTGCAGGTGTTCAGCAGGTCTGAAAGTCTATGAACCTTAAAAGTGCTGTCGTATAGCATGGTGATACACTTGCTTTGCATGGAGATGTGATCCCTCTCCAGCATCAGGTGACTTACACCCCAGGTGATGAAGCAAACAGAGACTTACTTTGCCCACAAGGTATCCAGTTCAGAACACACCACCAAATGTTAAACATAGTGGCATGGTGATACACGTGGAGGAAGGTGATCTGGCTGCTTTTCTTTCTCAGTACAAAGAAGATGGTGTCCATGAATTCAATTACTTTGGAAAAATAATACCACCACAGCACCTTGGCTACCTGTACAAGCAAGAACAAAGGAGCAGGAGATCAATATCTGTCTATAAAAGGGCTTAAATATTGCTGTGCTTCATCAGCCTCTAGGAATGCAACTTCTCAAAGGCATTAATGTCTTGGTGAAAGAGGAGCACCTGCTCCAGCTTCAACTTTATTTCCCTTTTGAAAGAAGCAGTTTAGAAAATTCATCATTTTGAATGTGATTGTATAAATATATAATTATCTAAATGTAGTTCAAGATATATAAACTTTCAGGAAGGGTTTTCTGATCTATTTTTTTATCAAAGGTACAGTTGTGTTGGGGTTTTTTGTGGTTTTTTTAAGGGTGCTACCATTTATGCCTTCTTGGCACTGAGCACTTCTTGGCAGCTTCTTTTTAAATGATCCAAATTTGCCACTCAACACAATGCAATATACCTTCCTCTAGAGAAGAGAGACTTTATCAGAGCTCAGGTATGCCCCAGGACAGTTAAAGACAGCTAAAACAGAAAGGAGGGAAACACCTTGTTGATGGGAAAAGGTATTCAACTGATCTTCTCCTTGCCATAACACAGACAAATTTTGCTGAAGTTGTTCTGTGTTATTAATTAGCCATTCTTTCTGGCCTTGAGCTCTAATGTTATCAGGAATGTAAGCCTGATGTGGGGAATGACAAGAGGGTTAATATGTGGAATTACTGTGATGCAGAAATAAGGGCTGAAATCAGAGATGAGTCTCTGCAGTTTTCCAGAATTTAGAGTTGGGCTTAAATCCAGTTCCAGCCACGGCCCAACAAGTGTTAAGTTTTAGAGGATGGATTTTTGTTCCAAGTTTTTAAATGATCCATATTCTCTGTTTTAATAGGCAACACTGTTTTAATCACAGATCTTGATATACGGCTTTTCAAAATATTCCCTGCCAAGCTTTCTACAGTAAGGTTGTGTCTGTATTGAATCAGAAAGATAACATCTCTAGTTTGCTACTAGCTGCTAGGCAACTTGATTGAAACTCTCATGTTAAAGATGTCATCAGCGACATCCTTATAGCTGCCATGAAGGTAAAAGTGTTGCACCAGACATGTGGTGGGAAGGACTGCTGCAGGCACTGGGGGCTGAGCTGCTGCCGTGTCTCACCCGGATGTCGGCCTCCCCTGCGCTGTGGAGGTTCTGGCACTGCAAGTTGTAGCCTCCTTCCCACGTGGCAAGGATGAGCTGGAAGAGGAAACACAGCAATTATGTTCATGAACAGATGTAGAAGTTGGCTTTTACCCCTGAAGTTGTTCTGTGTGGAAAAAAGCAGCAGGGAGGTACAGCAGGTTCCCACTCCTGTGAATGGATGCTCCTAAACCAGATGACTTTCTCGTATCTTCTGTTTTGAAATGCAAAAGGCACCAGGTTTTGTTGGAGATATACACTGGAATGGTGTACTTTTTACATTTCTCTAGCTTTAGAGCCTTCAAGGCATCCATTAAAATCTCTTGTTACTTAGAGCAGGGAACTGTACTTCAAAGCTTGTACTTGAATATTGTTATAGGAGGCAGTATGAAGAGAGTTTAGCACAGCTACTTGTGCAAACCTGTCCTTGAGAAAAACTCCCTGGTGCCAAGCAAGCACACAAACAGAAGGCAAATTTGAAGTAGTGCAATGGGAAAAATATTTCCTAATGCCATACACGTGCCTGTCTATCCTGTACTATTAAACACAGGAGGACGTAGAGGAGAGTGAGCATAGTACTGAATGGAGACACCTTTTCTTAGATTTGACACGTGTCACACTGGGAAACAAACAGAGCAATGAAATGTCAGGCCACCACACTGTGATGGAGCAGAAAGTTTCTAGAAAACCATATAGTGGCTTTTGAAGTGGACTATTTTTATAGTACTGACCACCTAAAGTATTCAGCAGTCCTTTAGGAATAGGGAGCATAGTCTGTTGTCTGTAAATGCTATGTAGAGTCTGTTGGTTTTAAAAAGATCTTGTTTATTCTTGAATATTTGAAAAGCGTTTTTTGAGGCCAAACTGAGCAATTTGTGTTCTGGTGTCTGTTTCCCTCTCTACAGAGGATGCACTCAGGGATGGTAAGAGAAATACATCCAAGTTTTATGCTGTAAGCAGAATTGCAAGATGCTGTGAGAAGTGGGCGTGGGAAAATGGATGTCTTCATTCTTTCAAGAAGTAACTGTAGCTGAAAAAGAATGCAAGCTGAGTAGTGTGCCTACCTCCTACAAAGGGATGCAGGCAATTTATCTTGCACACAGCCTTGGGCAAGACAGCGGGCTAATTCAGTGCACTTATCTTACACCTGACAAGGAGTAGGGGTGGAAGGAGTGGTCCATTTGTTTATCTAAACTAAGATATAACCCAGGTGTTAGAAGTGGGATGGCTCCACTGCAAATTTTATGGTCAGCAATTGACAGGACTTCTGAAAGGGAATGAAGGTTCTGTGCTCAGGGGTTGTAGTGATAAGCTGAAATCAAAGGTCAGATGGTACTTCAATGACACCAGAGAAGAAATTTGCATTGAGAACAAGCACTGAGTTTTCCCCACCCCTTTCTTAATTAATAAGCATTATTAGCCTACTAAGAACCAATCAGCATACCATTTATGACCTAGTCCCACCTCAACAATAGGTATAAATTAGTTTTTAGAATCCTTTGTTTTCACAGGAAGAGAATTCCAACTATCCGGATGGGTCAACAGGGCTGAATCTCCTCTCTGCCTTCTTTGTGCACTCTTCTGCTTTGGATTTTCTCTCCAAAGAGAGGTGACTGAGTGATCCCCAAACCGAGACTTTTGGAATAGGCAGGCACAGCATCATTGATAGGCTGCATTTAAGATTTGCTCTCAACTCTGTCACATTACTTGAAAATGCTGAAGAAAATGGAAGTGTCATCTTGTTCTTGGCTGGGAGCAGTATGGTCAAACACTGCTGAAGTATCAGGAGCTCATCTGGAGGCAGCATCCTGGATGGCAGCAGGTTGCAGTGGGGACATCTGGGAGCTTTGCTAAGGCACGGCCTCAAACAAGCATTAACAACCCTGTCAGGAAACCTTTGTTGCTAGTTCTACTAATAGGAGCTGGAAGTAAATGGATATTGCCTCTTGCTATTTCATTTTTCTCAGTCAGCTATAACGACACCCTCATTGGCTTTAGTGGTAGTGAGACCATCTCTAGCCCTTGTGATTGCAGGGAGTTGAAACTGACCCACAGTCAGTTTCCTGACCCACAGTCAGGAGCCCCTTTCCAAATGACGTTTTGATAAATGTCTGATTTTTATTTTTTTTTGTCAACAAAAACTCTATAAAAATGCAAAGCCATATTGTTGAGAAACTCCCAGCTGGTTCCATTCAGTACCACTTAAGTAAATGGGAGACTGCTAGAAGGATTAGTGAATTAATGACTTCAAAATGACTTGAACTTGGTTGCGAATGATAACCCCCTTGTGTGTTGCTGTTGTCTGGGATGGTGGAATAGGCTAAAAGAAATCCCTTCCAGGCTTACTTTCCATGAATCTTTGATTACATCTCCTATTCTGAAGAGTTCCTACACGTTACTTTGTGATACCAGTGATGGTATTGGAAGCTTTGCAAATGTGAAAAGCCTTATGAATTTTTCCTCTTGATTTCCAATAAAGTTCTGCTGGATTCTATTTGAATGTGCAGGTAAGATCCAGAGCACTGCCTTTTGATGAACAGGCTAAATGTTCTACCTGAATGCAGAGCTCAGAAAGGTCAGTAGGAAAGACACAGAGAACTCGGAGGATGAAAACTGAGAAGTGAGGACAACGTGTCCAGCTAGAATAACTGCAGGCAAGGACAGCAAAGTCAGCTCCTCAGCTCCCCAAACAAATTAAGAGAGAAGAACACCTGGGAATTTAACCCTATTCAGACAAAGCTCTTACTGTTTGCTTTTGTCCTCACATATTACTGCTTTACACTGCACCCAGTGACCCTTAGCTGTCTAGTTTGGTTTTCTTTGTTTCCCCCCTCACTTCTCCCTTCTTCCAAATGATAGAAAAGTGCACCTGATCTCTTCTGGTTTCTCACTTTGCTCTTTTCCTCTTGCTCCTCTAAGGTTAAGGCAGTCTTTCTGTCATAATTAAAGAATTACTTCAAAGGAAGCCTTCTTCTCAAGCATCAACCCTTATGGATCTAGAATAATTCTTCTCTGCTAAATTTACATTCACTAACTTCTGAACAATTAATGAAGGAGTGAGCAGTCATTTACTACAATAAAAAAAATAATCATTATGTTGAAGTTGGATTTCCGTAGTAAAACTTCAGGACAGTTCAAATCAGCTAGGACCTATGCCTTTTTTACCTTTCCTCATCACCTGCTTTGTTAAAACTTTGCTTAGACCTTCTGCTACTCAAGCTCTATCTTTTTAACACTCGCACAGTTAGGAAGCAAATCTTTCTCATGTCAGCCATTATGATGATGGACTAAAACTGAACATGAGGACTCCTTCTATTTTTGGTTTGTTCTTTTCATTTTGCTTGTTGTTATCCCAAATCCAGGCATTACACTGGGCTTTATGGTCATTTGTGAGCTGCAATCTCAGTTGCAATGTGTAGGGCTAAAAAAGGTGGCTATTGGCCATGATCCTGACAACACTGAGCTTCTGACCTTTCCCTGCTACCAAAGGATACAGAGAAGGCAACTCTGGTACTCCTGGGAATCCTCATATTGTCTTGGCACCTATGGATATGCAAGTCATGACTATAATCCAGAAATCTTCAGCTCCTATATACAGGTAAAGTGAAGGTAATTTACTCTTTTTTTTTTCTTATTTTTATTTTTTTTCCCCCCTGTTAGTTAATAGAGGTAATAGACTTTTCTTGTGTCTTCATTGAAAAGTTTCATGCACTGGGTTCACAATACTTGTGCAGTTCTGCTCTTCCCTCTTTGCTCTGAATCGAGGGGTCCTCACATTCAAGTCCTGGTCCTGCTTCCCCACATGGATGTGGTTGCTTGCTTTCAAATCCTATGGATTTGTAATATGCCTGTGAAGCTACCTAGGGATACACGCAGCTTGAGACATCACGCCACCTCTATGCTAATGAGACATATCTCCAGATCTCCTTTTTAATCTGACCCAGATGGTGACAGTGTCCTGGTTTTCTCAGTGCCTAATCAACAAAATGACTTGGGTAAGAGCTTGAAGAATAGCTGAGATTTAATTTAGATAGGGCAGAGGTGATACTGCTGGGGAAAGCAGCCTAAGACCATGGTAGATACTGTCCTTTTCTATTAATGAGATAGTATCCTCACCTCAGTAATTTCACAATTCAGAGATCAGCATTGGTCTCCTTTGGTTCCAGTTTAAATTTACCATTGGAATTGCAACAGTTTTATCCTGCGGTGAACTTCAAAAGCTTATTTTGGCCTCCAGCACCTCAGACTGCATCCTCAGAGTATGGTTTGTGAGTTGACTTGCACATGAAATAATTTTAACTTTTCACTGTAAGCTGGTTTTCTGCTCATAGTTGGTACTTTTAGGATTTTAGGCAGAGATTTGTGTAGAGGAAAGGCATATTTTTCTTCAATGAAATTTCTAAAAGTTTTTATTTTGATTACAATAAAAAGGTGGTGGTTGCTTTTCTTCATACAAATTTTTGTCATTGTTACTAGAAATTGTTGGATCAGTAGATTTGAGCTGGGTTTATGAATACTTAATTGTACAGGAGAGTACACAACCAATAACAAACCTCTGATGCAGGTTTCTTTTCTAGAGGCAAGGGTGGAGGGAATTGTCTTCTGGTCCCTCAGCAGCGCACCTGCAGTCTGCCTGATTTAAACACAGGACTTGCATCTAAGCTTCAGGTACTTGAAAAAGCCATGCTTCAAAACCGAGTGCCCCATTTCTCCATTATATTCAATGGGGAGAGGGAAGTGCCTTTGAGAACTTCAAGAAAATCCATTTACCTAACTCTCAAGTCTGAATTAAAGTTTAATAAACTGCCCACCTGGGAGGCCTTCAAGGGCACCTAACTCTTTCTTGAGACAAAAGTTTTGAGACATCTTGGTAGGATGAGGGCAGCTGGACAGAGCTGGTTTTCCATAGACCTTGTCCTTCGGGGATAGTAGAGGTATCTGACCTTATGTTAATGACACATCTTACAGTTGTCCTGGAGTTGTTTCTCCAAGTACTTTAGGGATTGATTGACTTCAAAGCTCATGGAGCTAAAATTGGCTCCCAGATACTTCATGCCCATGGTGCAGTGCATGGACCACTGTCTCAAAAGAAGAATCTGCCCTTGCAGACTTAAAACTAGGTCTTTTGTTATGACTCCTTGCTATAACCTTTGTTTTCTTGCCTTGAGGTTGTACAAATTAACTGTAGTAAAGAGACAGCTAAACTAGGTCAGGAGATGAAGAATTGCAGCACAAGTACCACCATCAGCTTGTCAATCATGTTTCTCATGAAAGCCATCATGTGGGACAGTCTGCATTTGGAGAAACACCCTTTCTTTTGAAAGAGATTTTTCTTTTAAATGAGATGTTCTTCTTTTGAATGCCTAAGAAGTGCCCACTCTATTCTGGAGCCATCACAAGAAAAGGTGTGTGGCACCTTATAAACAAAACCAAGAAGAGGAAAGAAGAACAATGCCATTAACTGGGTTGTTGTTCTGTAGAGCTTATTATTTTGTGCTTTATCTCTGTTACAGAGATGAGAGGGGTTCAGGTGCAGTGGAATGTTGGAGGAATAAGACAACTGTTACAGATGTATCTAACTAGGAGTTAATTCCTGAATCATACTCACTGGAGGGATCAGCTGTGTTTACATAAGAAACTGCTGTGCACAATGCTCTAAATATAGGTAACCTGCCTTAAAGAGCTTACTGTCCATAAAAGACTGAGAATAAGGGCCAGGGAGAAGCTTTGGAAATGAGACGTTTAAAATGTTGAGTCATCATAACTTTATTCAGTACTGAAGATGATTTCTGCTCTCCCATTTTCCTGTTTTCCTTCAGCAGGGATGTGCAAGCTACTTCAGGCAGGTCTGCGAGTCTTAGTTTCCATTCTGCTCCTCCACAGGAGGAGCTGTGATAGGAACCAGGCCAGCAGACTACAGAAAAAATACTGATCTGCTATTCTGGAAGAGTGCTTTGTACAGTGTCAGACCAGCCTGGCTGACAGCTGAGAGTGAAATCTGCAGTAAAGCAGCTGGTATAGCAGATCAGTTGTGATGTCCCCAGGTTCCTGAAAAATGCAGAATGTGGAGCTATGAGCTGCCATGCCCAGCTGCAGCCTGGGAGGCAAAAATCAGCAGCCTCCAGCTACAAAATCAAAGTATAAAGGGACTAATCTGAGGACTAAGGCAACTCAGCCACCGTCTGCAGCAAAGTTAGCCTCAGGAAGGACAGGACAGCGAGGGGGCTGAATGGGAGCTGGCTCAGCACAATTCCTACAAGGATGTGAAGGTGGCAAAACCCAAGTTTGCTTCATTCATGTGAGACCTGCTAAAATTCTTTGTTCATTAATCCACTTGTGGCAGGTGGAATCAGCCTGCAAGGGGAAGGGAGCAGTGGTTTTGTTTTCTCTTCAGTTAATCCTTTTTTACTGAGTCCTGCTACTGCAGACAGTTATCTGTATACCTTCAAGCAAAACGGGGATTTCAACATCAAAGTGCTCATTTAAATTCTGGAGGATGATCAGTACGGACTCATCAAACCTTCCAGCAGTTGTGCTGGTTTCTCCTTTGCTCCAGGTCTGATCCTGCACTCCGACACCCACAGCAACTGCTGAAGCCAGCTGGAGCTTTGACCAGGATGAAGCTCTGTGCAGCACAATTGGTCCTTTGCACAAAGGCACAAACCCAAACTGCTGCTCAGCCTTTTGACCAGGCCAGTCACTTGGTGTTTAGCTCAAATTAATTTAAAACTTGAAATCTCTGGGGTCCTGTTTGGCTTCTGCAAAGTTTCTTGTCCAGCTGACAGAACAGTCAGCCCTTGTTTTTCTCATGGAAGCTGCTGTTGTGGCCTGGAGCAAAGGGAGGAAGAGATGCTGTGAAGGCTATGCAGGCAAGGCAGCAATGTCAGCTCACACCTCCACAGGTCACACCACGAGATCAAGCACATCCTTCAGCTAGGGCTTCTCATGCCCAGGGTCACTTTTTAAGCCAAGTTAAAATATGGGTTTTGTTTTTTTATCTTTTAGTGTTTGCTTTTATGGTTTAAAATGATGGATGTTAACACTTTAATATTGAAGATACCTTAGTTATCACAAGGCTGAGAAGGGGGAGCTCCCAAATAATATCAAAATAGTGACTTTTGGCTTCTGCTCCCTCCTGGTGAGGTGCAAAAGTACACGTCTTAGCTGAGAAGCACTGCTGGAGTCCTCTGCTGTTGCAGATTTATCAGATGCATTCAAACCTCTCTGGATGGATCATGATTCCAGTGAGCATGTTCCTTCCTGATAAGTTCTTGAGAAATAATCTATGTGACCATAGTCAGCCTCCAAGTCCCACAGCACTTGCTTTTGACTGCAGTGGCAGGCTTTTAACATCTGCCTCCTACTGTTTCACTATATGAGAAAAGTTTCCTAGTCAGGAGAGCAGAAAAAACATTGGATTGCCAATACCATAAACAAATCAGTACTTATCTCATCTATAAATCTGTTTACATTTAAGCATGGGCATTTGTAAATAGAAAAATCATTCCATAGACAGCCATACAAATAAAACCCAATCCATGGGCATATTCATGGGTGCTGAGGAATGAGATGTAGGCATGTTTGAGCTGAACAGCTGCTGCAGATTCAAATTCATGCTTGTAGACACTGTCCTGGTAGCAGCCAGCTAAAAACTGTGTATTGCTCACCTTTTTCAGCCACACTGCATGGAAGAACACTTACCTCTATGAGCATGTACAAGGAGAGCAGTGTAATCCCAAGGTTATATACAATGAGGAGAGCCCTGAGAGAGAAAGGAGGCCTGTTCTTCATGAACTTGTTGCCCAGCCATATGCAGAGTAGGTATGCTACAGTGAGGAAAAACGTGGGAAGGTAGGAGTCCAAAAGGAACCATCCTCTAACCCTGGTATCTGAAAAGAAACATATGCAGCAGGCAATTAACAAGGCTGTAGTAAAGTATTGCTAAAATAAGGTAGATCACATAGTGAAAAAAGTCTTCTAAAAGCATGAGAGAGAATCTGCCATACTTGGCTCAGAAGAGCTATCCATTGCTTTTACCTCCCCAAAACTGCATACTAATTCAGAGGGTGTTTTCAGAAAACTGTATGGCACAATAATTTAAGGTTACACAAATCTTCTCATTTTAAGAGGAAAGAGACAATGAAAAGCAGAAAACATTCCTGCATACTTTTTCAAACTTCAAATATTAACTTAATATTTAACTAAATCCTATCTTTATCTGCTCAATGGACAGTTTGCAGATAGTATTACATACCAAGTGTACATGTAAATTTGTCAGCTCAGGTATTATTTTAATTCTGCATTTGCCATGTAAGTATGACAGTATGTGACATTTGCTAGAAAACTTTCATACCTAGGGGAGGGTTTTTCAAAAACATCGAATATGAAAAACCAATGGCAAATGTTTCCTTTGATGGTTATCAAAGATATTTGTCAAGACAAGGGATTGCTTTCTCTCAGTTTCTGTCTCATTTGCCTGGTCCTGCAAAGAAATATTAAGGTCAAATCCTGCTTGCCTTATTCACACAAGTAATCCCATTGGCAGTAATCAGACAGTTCAGTGTATATGAGCAAAGCCTAATCCTATATGCCAATCTGGAGGCACCACTTTGTTGTCCTATGAGCAACTGGATGTAATGAGCAAAAGGAGTGGCTTTTCTTTTTCTTTTTCTTTTTTCCAGGATGGAACAAAATTTAGAGTTAATTTTTCCCAGCAACAATCTTCAGACATTTATCTATGAAAAGAACAAGTGGTGTCACGGATAGTTTTTCAAGAAGGTTACCAAGCTAGAACACCTGCTTTCTGCCTGCAGATCTCAATTTCTGTTTAAGATCACCTCTGTGTGAGAGTGAAACACTCCCAACAGCCCACGTGTGAAGCTCTGAAATGAATGTTTTTGAGGGGATTCAGCTCTCATGTGGGCTCCAAGCAGGTTCTCCTCCCATCCAGTCTCTAAACAGGATACACAGGAGTTGTGGGACAGGTGAAGGTTGTGTGTGTAAGCGTTGATCTGGTGTATGTTTTAGGAGCATAAGGATTTAATTTCTTTAAGTGGTATCCTAAATGAAGATGTAGGAATCAGTCATGTCAGCAAAGCTGCTATCTAAAGAAGGGTCTCCCTATCCAAGGGTTGCAACACTTGATGCACAAAGGTTACTTGCACAAAGGCCAACTGGCATCAGTAGATGATGAAACCACAAGTTTGCTCAAAGAGGAAAAGCAATTGGCAGAGACAAGAATACAAACTAAATTAAACAGCATTAAATGTTGCCCCAGTACACCCTCAGAAAGCTTTCATTCTGCTGTGAGTGGCCACAAGCATGTGGGCTGATCCATACAAAAGCAGAACTCATGTGCTTGTTTGTGTCAGCATGTCTATTAAGATCTATACTATTTCCATTTCAAGAGAACTTATTAAAATGTATACCCTTGCTGATTACTTTCCACCCTGGCCTTGGTACCTTTGAAGGGTAAGACAGTTATTGGCAGAAAGTGATTTATAAATGGCAGCCGAGGAACGTGACTATTTTGTTTCCACTTACACTTATCCCTGAATGACAAGAAGATGGAGGTTATTATGTGGCAGGAAGGGAGAGTATTTTGAAAAAAGTTATCAGAAGAAGGAGAGACCAAAAGTTTTTCTGTTGACTGACAGTTCAGTCTCTGTGTCCAAGTACTGTAAAGGTATGCTGTCAATAGGAGAAAGGATTATGTTTACAATGTTGAACCCACACAGCATCTGAATTTGAGACCAAGGCAGTGAATAAAGCCACAGCGTGAGAGTGCTGGGCTACAGCAGGGGAAGGAGCAGGTGCCCACAAGCTCTGATTGCTCCCTGAATAAGCTCATTCACAGTCACTGGCCACGATGTGCCAGGCCCTTGGGGGTGAAATCTTGGCTCCTTTGAAATGAGTGGCAGGCCTCCCAGGCTCTTTAAGGTATCAGGCTTTTATCAGTGAGGTTCAGAAACATTTTGATTCAGGTTTCTGTATAGCTTTGACCAGTCAGTGTCTGAGTAGATTCAGACATTTTTAGGTGCAGAGGGTAGGTGGTTTTGCACCAATGCCTTGCCACTGTTCATACTCAGTTGAGGAGAGGAGGAATGCTTATTACTTTGTCATAACTGTATTAAAATATATCTATTCTTGACCACTTCTGTTTCTTTCATAGATAAAACAAGCAACCAATTAACTAGACTTAGCTCCTGCAATTCAATATTCATTAATTTTGCATAACATCAAACAATACTCTGCAGGTGGAGGTGACCTTGGAAAAATGCTCTCTTCCAGAACAATATAGCTATTTCACTGTTTCTCATTGTGTCTTGAACCTAATCTCCTACCCAGAATCATAGAACCATAGAATCATCGAGGTTGGAAGAGACCTTCAAGATCATCCAGTCCAACCCCTACTTACATCCCTGCTAACCCCCACCACCCAGCGCCACATCCAAACACCTCTTGAACACCTCCAGGGACAGTGACTCCACCGTCTCCCTGGGCAACCCATTCCAATACACAACCACCCTTATAGTGAAGGAATTTTTCCTAATGAATAATATGGACCAGCACCAAATTGTAAGACTACTTTTTATTAAGAGATGCAACTGATGGGCATGTATATGGCTTCTATTCCCTGATTCAAGGGACTTAGTCTGCTAGTTCAAAAGCAAACATTGAGGTAAATTTGTGTACAAAGTCCATCTGACACCAGGGAACAAAAGCACAAGAAATGCCTCTGTATAAATCAAATTCAGGTCTTTTCTCACCCCCTTATTCTATTAGTGCAGTAGTGCAGCTTGTGTTAACCTGGTTCTACCAATGTAAGCAGAGATTGCCTCCAGGAACTAGAGCATGGCTTTCTGTCTCCTCTTGTGCTTTCAGCCTTTAGCTCGTTACTCCTACATCTGGTAATGATGACTAAAACCAGCATAGTGGTACCAGTATTTCAGGAGTCACTACCTAAAAAATAAATCCCATAAATACGCGATTGATTTTTAAAAGAACAGAGCACTGCTATCTATCCTTTTAAGCCATCTTGCTGCTGAATGAAGCATGTCCTGTGCATGAAAATTGGTGGAGAGAAAAAAAGGGTAACAGTTTGTTGGTTTTAGACATTTGGGGAAGCTCTCAAGAATTCATTAGATTTTCAGTTGTGGCATGATTCTATCAGATTTAAAACTCTCTGCGTTGCATTTTATTGTGAATTATTTATGTGATTAAACACATTGGAGTGAGTTATGTTATTCACAAAATGTATGATACTGTGACATTATGCCACCAGTTAAATTAAAGATTATAGTGAACAGCCACAGACAAACAAATGCTATCTTCAACATTGATGCCTGGAGAGGGATGGTGATATAGTTGGCAAGTAATACAAATAATACTCGTTTAACTAAAGTGCTTTCTAAAAGCCCAAAGGGATGTGTGGTATTCTGCATTGGATTAACAACAGTTCATTCCTCCAAACAATTTTGTTCTAGAGCAATGAGGAAAAAGGAATGATGGAGAACATCATGTCCATTTGAAAACAAAATAAATAGTAGTGCTTCTATGTTTGTCATTAATGCACTATTGTAGAAGCTATTAATAAAACTTACTCTGTTTTAATCACTTCTGCTGCAGTTCCTAAGCTTTTCAGTGTTTCTTCACCAGAAATCTTTCTTTCAGGCTTCACATCTGTCCTGATTTGAGCCAGGGCAGAACAGAACCAATTTTCTTTTAGTGTTGGTTTTCTATAAATGCAGTGCATTGTTGGATTTCCTAAAATAATGGTGTGTTCCTGCAAGTACTGTGATTCTGCTTAGTACACATTTTTCAATGAGAAATCGTTCACAGAAGAAGATTGTGACTGATTCTATGTATTAGAATATTTTTGAGTGGCAATCTGGATAGGTATCATTTCCTAAAAGGGCTGTAGATGAAGCAGCTTACCTCGAGGTCCAAACATATAGTCCACAAACGCATTTACTTCTTGATCAAAAGCTTTCAGGTGCTCCTAAAAAGTACAAAAAGGATATGTGACAAAGATATTATGGCAGGGCTCACATAAAGAATGCAATTAAAAAAACCCAATGAAGTGGCAAAGAGCACTTCACACTCAAGTATTGCCAAAGTACACAACATCGTGTCTACTGAAAAAACCAAACCTCTTTAAAAATTAACTTAGGGCAGGTTGTGGTCTCAGTAACAAGGCTCAGAACTCTTTAGGAAGGGAAATTAAAAGAACAAGTATCACAGCAAACCCATCTGTGATGGATATCATTTTCACTCTAGTGAAGATGCTTTTTTCGTTTGTTTTTGTTGTTTCCTCAACTGAAGTTGGATTTTTGTGGCAGGGTTTGGTTATTTTTTGGGGGGGGAGGGAAGTTTGTTTGGGTTTTTTTGGTAGAGAGAGGCAGGCAGTTCCTTTGGTAAGCTTCTCAAAGCTGCCTCTTCGCAACCAGCTTAGTGACAGCACATCAGCTGAACACTTTGGTGCTCTACCCTTTAAGAAGGAAAACTTTTGGGGAAGCCAACTGATAATTCTCTAAATCAGGCACTGAGTTCCTAAAACAAGCCTGCAGGAGACCCCAGACCAGAAGTGCAGTAATGAAGTTTAAGCCACATAGGGGGGGAGGAAGAGGAGGCAGGAAGATGAGGGCTACATTAAAGACATTGTGTTTTGAGGTCTAAGTCAATGAAGCTGCTAATCTGCCAGGTTTAGCAAGTTTGTGTCTGTTTGTGACTGAGTTGGGAGCTAAGCCATGATCAACACAGTCCTTCCCTTAGTTGGATGTGGTGGCCTCTCCAAATTACTTCCTCCCAGACTCCAATTCTGGGCAGTGGCGTCCTGCATGCCAGTGTCTGAACAACTCTTTGCCAGAAGCCTAAGGTCAGCCAGGTTCTTGCACTGCTCCTTCCAACAATGTCCTGCTGTGCTTGATGAATTAATTTCAGCACTGAGCAAATACAGCCAAGCTGAGGAGGATACAGAGCTGAACATCTCAATCTGCCAAGGCCTATGGGCATCTTTGAATGCCAGGTATCTCCAGATACCTGATTTTTGTGTGAATATGTGGCAGCAAGAGGTTTTGCAGCATCCCAGGCTGTAAAGGTTTCCCTCTGCAAGATGCTGCTGTGCTCATTTTATTTTAAACAAATAACCAACAAAAATTCCAAAACTATCATTGTGTGTGTGTGTGTGTGTGTATATATATATATAGAAAAAAAATAATAAAAGACTTGCTCTGACAAAAGGAGGGAATGAAACTGAAGACTCATGATACAAAAAGATTTCTCGTACTTAGCAGCACTGAGGAAACTAAGCTGACTTTTAGGAAAGGGTCTTGACACTGCCCCTGAAGAAAGGTGTTGGTGTGATCCCGTAGCAAATGGGATCTTGAGCCCTTTTCAGCTGAGGAGTCAACATACTCCAGCCTTTTCACTTCTGGAGAAATGGCACTAATATTTAAGCTTCTTCTGCTTTGGGATTTTTAGTTTTGTTTAACAAGAGGTCCCTTTTCACTTGGATTTGCAGTCCTGCTCAATGCTAATGCATGCTCATCTCACACCTGGTAGTAAGGACCTAGGTGGAGGAATATCTGCTTCTGTCAGGACTATAATCAAGTTGAAGCACCATTGATACCAGAGGTGGGGCAGAACAATTTTCATGAAAACATTGTAAATGTGTGAGCTATTTCAGACACCAGTCTTTGTTTCTGGACTAGGAGTCACAGAAAATATTAATTTCTCACATAAAATAAGGTAAGTCTTATTTTACCAGCCATGCTACTGTCAGATCTTATATCACTGTGAGATAAATTGCTTTTGCAGAATTAATCAGCTGTTTAGGTGTTTTTTTAAGTATGAGGAAAAGGATCTGAAAGGTTTCTGTGCTATAATTGCATGGGTTAGAATGAAAGTGATTTAAGAACCATCAATATTTACTTGGTTTCCCAAAATCTATTCATAATTTAAATAATTCAGCCTATTACACATTTTCCATTATTTTATCTTTTAAAAGGCTGAGTGTCACATTGTCTCCAGGATGAAAAATTCCCTTTCTGCAATCACTGCTTACCAGATTTTCATTCTACAATTTCCAAACTTTTTTTGCTCTCTTCTTTACGATCATATTAAGTAATCACTAAAATAATACATGGCAATTGCAACGCTCAAAACAGAAGTTAAAATAGGCCTTAAAAGCAGAAAGGAAGGGTGGCTGCTCTGGCCCAATTTGCAGTATGTGTCAGTTGTGTACACCCCTGAGAACCATGTCTTTATAATCCATCCTCTTGCTTGTTATCAGAATTTCAAAATGAAACTGTCACCAAAGCAGATCAGCGCAATCCTTTTAAAAGTAATCCTGCTCAATTCCACCTGCTACACGGGGGAACATCATCTTAACTTGTAATTAAAGAAGATTTCTCCAGGGAGACCTCAGATATGGCCTGTCAGTTCCCAAGGAAATGGTAGCTGTTGTTGACCTCGGTTGTCCTTTGCTCTAGCAATCAGATTTAAAATGACAGTATGACCTGAGAGGGAGCATAATTCCCATCAGTGACAATGTGACAAGGCTGTGTGACTGTGAGGGAATAAACAAAAAGGAAATTGGTCAAAAATTAAAGACTAGATAAAAATTCTGCCTCCTAACAGCCTGAGAGAATAAATCACTTTCTCAGGCAAAGTAACAATCCTTGGGAACTAGTTCTGGCTTGAATAAGAGAAAGTTTCCTTTGGAGCAGGAGGGTTGTTAAGTTACAAATGAAGAACCCCAATGAGGTTTTTTTTTGGAGAGAGGTTAATTCTATTACAGTCACTTCCTTAATGATCTGTTCAGCTTGTGTTGACTTTACAAGGAGTTGGGAAGACAGATCAGTATGAGAATTAATTTTACATGAGCAATATGAAAGCCTGCACAGCTTCACATACCTGCTTCCAAACAACTAGACTCAGCAAAGGGTGCCTAACCAAACTATGTGATGGATCAGCAGTGTACCACTTCTCCTTATACAAGAGCAAGACAGCCAGCTGAGCTTCGAGAAGCATGGAAAAATAATTCTACCAGAGCCAAGGAGGGAATTATCCTTGTAAGGCTTTGGATTTACCAGAGGAGTTGGTTTTGGAACAGAATACTCCCTGAAGGTGTGCCTGGGGAGCATCTGCCCCGTATGTGCAGCTACACAGTTCTTGCAGCAAAAAGCTTGCATCCTAAATTTAGACCCATACAATGAATAAACAAGATGGGGATAGGGAGCCAACGAAATAGTAGGGGAGAATCACAGCAACACGTTTACAAGGCAGCTCAGTTTTCTCAGTATGCTGTATCTTGTAATGTTGTTTTCCTCACTGTTTGCAGACTTTGTCGCTGCTGAGGAGCAGATTTCAAAAAGCTTGCATCCTAAATTTAGACCCATACAATGAATAAACGAGATGGGGATAGGGAGCGAGTTAAAGAGTAGGGGAAAATTAAAGCAACAAGTTCACAAGGCAGCTCAGTTTTCTCAGTAGGCTGCATCTTGTAATGTTGTTTTCCTCACTATTCGCAGACAGACTTTGTCACTGCTGAGAAGCTGATTTTGAGAGTTGGTATAATGCATGCAGGGCTTTATTTTGTACTTGGCACACATGTTTAGCCATTTTTCTGGAGCAAGCAACACAGACAGACAACATATCCTTTCTAGTATGGTGAAAAATCTCTTCATTTTCTACTGTAACAGACTTCAAGATCTAAGATGAATAGAAGGTCCTAAGCCTCTGCACAGGATCTCATGGCTTGTTGGACAATGAACCTTAAAAAAAAGAAAAAGAATCCCAAAAGCAGGAGCTCTGACATTACCACAATCCTGGCAGTGCAGTGAGACAAAGGGCACTCTATGCTGAAGAAGTAGGTTTCTTGGTTGCTGTCCCAGATGTCTGCAATGTAACACTGTGTCCCCATGGCGGGGATTAATGTGCAAGGGACTGCCTGCCCCTCCATACAGGCAGGGAGGATCAGAAAGGATTTTCTAAAATGTGTTCCCTGACCAGGGCTCTCCCAGACTGAACCGTTCTGCCTGAGTTTCTCAAACAGCTCATATCAGTGCTGTGGGGGTGGTGAGACAGGAGCATTTGAAAACCCATGTGGCCAGCATTTCTAGTTCCTACAGGCAGACACAAAAGTGGGGCTGTGGGATTCTCTCTTTAAAATATGATAAATGAAATTATTAAAAAAAATTAAAAACTTAGCCTTTTTTCTTTATATCTTATACTCTTTGACAGACAGTTGTCAGCAGCCCTTCAGAAAACTGTAACTCAGACACTTGTAAAATATTAGCTGGTAAATAATTAATTGCTTAATTAAGACTGTTTCCTGCAATGCTAATTCCCTTTATAGACACACTTTTGCTAAGGACAACAGTTGCAGAAGATTGAATACAGCCTGTGAGGCATGTAACAAAGAAGAAAGACATTGAGAGCTGTTGGCAAAACTGACAGCTATATGTGTGTGTAATTAATACCCATCTTCAAACCAAAGCAAGAACAGATTCCCCTAGTCAGGATGTAGGGGGTAAAATAGGTTTCTAATATATGTAATGCTAAAGGTACCTAACAGAACTAATTAAATGCAGCACACTTCATTTGCATCATGTATTATGAAGCTCTGAGGTTCACTACTATTAATTTCATGCTCCCAAAGTTTTTTAAAATTACTATAGCTACTGAATGTATACGGGAAAATGTTTTAACATAAAAAACTCCTAAGAGCAAATAGACAATTATAACATAGGATACCTTATTTTTGTCAGAAAAAATAATGGTCCTGAAAATACTTTCATCCTCATGAGCAAAAAAATACCATTTGCAGTTGATGCAGTTATTAAACTGCACTGAAGTCCTTATTAAGCATGAACAAAACCCAAAACAGAGCTAGAGAACCGTTGTGTTTTAGGCATCATGAGAGTCACTATGCTGGCTGGAGAGCTGGGTTCCCATGCACCGGCTTCTCAGCTATTCTTCCTTTGTGCTGGGAACACCACCAGGGACCTCTTGGCAGTGCTGGTTGTATGACTGCTACATGTTTCAGATAAAGTGACTCAGGTTAACTGAAGCTATCCAAATGGGAGCTTTTTGGCAACTAGGCTCATCCTGAGCAAAGCAAGTTATACAAAGCTCACATGTGGAGCTGTGCAGGACAGTGACCTGCAGCAAAGGAATGGTGCTGTGTGGCTGGGAGCTGTAATCTCATTCACTGGGACAGGATCAGACAGATGTTCGCATCCTTGGTTGGTGTTTGTAGGAAATTCTTCAGTACAGGTCCCCTAAACTAAAGTTCCTCTGTTCTGCATTTTCACTGAGCTAAAACACTAAGTTCTTGTTTCCATAAATTCACGTGCTCTAGAAATTAAAGTCATGCTTTTGCTGCCACAGTAAAACTAGAATTATATTTTAAAATAAATGTAACTTAAGATCATCACTGACTTCTGTAAAGTCAGAAAGCCCAGTAAGGAACAAAGTGGGATTACAACCCACAAAAACATCTATAATAATGTCTATGTATTTGCTTTGTCTCCTAAACCCTCCTTAAATATCTTATTTGAGCCTCATAGAAAGCTACTGAGATGCATTCTGCCCAGCTGTATTTCCTTTGTGGAAAATTGTACCTATAAACATTTAGTCAAACTGGGCTAACTACCTGCCAAAGGCACAAAGCATCATTAACTACCCTGATATATACCCTGTGTAACCTGCTCAAGTTATTGGATTATACGAGGTATAAACCAGGGCATCTTTGTGTTCTCTTTCTGTTGCTCTCCATTCAGAGACTGGTAAGGTAGGTCATGCTGTAGCCTGCTTTAGCCACATCCTTAAGGGTAACAACAGTCAATATACAGATTTGTTCTTGTTCTTACAGCCTGTGTGAAGGAATTCTGCTTGTATTTATTTGCCCATTAGAGAAATGGGCTGTTCTTGTTTTCCAGACATTCTCTACTCCATTTCTTGCTTAGTTGCTGCCCAAATGCACAGAACCTTTCCTGAACTATTTATAGGATGTAAGTGGAAAAGGGAGAAGAAAAAGAATGGAAGAGGTGGAGGCGTTTGTAGCACACTGCTGTGGATTAGAGAGTCCAGATCCAAGCCTCTAAGGTTTCAGCCTTAATCTTCCAACACATGCAAAGCCTTTCAATTTCACTTTGAGGTCATTACCCACGTACAGAACAGCCTAACTGCTGTGTGAGGAATGCAGGTACAAAAGTCAGTACAGGAAGCTTTTCAAGTAGCTATGAGTATAATTGGCTCTGGGAAAGAAACCTGAGGTTTTAGGTCAAAATATCTGCTTATCAAAACTAAAATCTGTACATGAAACTTATCAAACAGATTTCAAGTTTATGAGGTTTAATAAACATTTCTCTTCTAATTTATCAGTTTTGATGCTAGATTTCACTTACAAGTAAGTGGTGGTTTAAAGAAGAAAAGTAAAACCAGAAAAGTTCTGAAGGATGAGCATGTCACAATATCTGTTATGGAAAGAAAGCACAACTAGGAGACATTGGCTGCTACAGCAGGTATACTGGTCTTGCAGTATGTCCAGTAGTAGATTGGCTTTCTTGGTAGAGGTTTTTCACACAGCTTTCTTCATCATTTGGGGAGGTCATCTGATAGAATCAGCCTAAGCTGACCTGTCAAATCAAGTGTCATCGAAGTGGGGAATTTCCATGTGGCATTACATCTACACCAGAACGCTGCACTGCAGTGACTGCCACATCTGTCTGGACTGACTTAATAATTAATTGAATCTTAGAGCAAACAGCCATTAGGAAGATAGAGATCAAGTGGAAAAGTATTGTTTCCCTCGATGGTTAAGTATCGATGAGGTTCAGCGCTGCCCTGGACAGGTAGTGGGCAGGAGGAAAACAGAGTCACTGGCAAGGTCAGCTTGAACTGCCTGAGACCTGAGATATACCACAGGCACCGATCAGGTACCTCTTTCCAGAAAATTAATATCCTCACGAGCTCAAGTTCCCACCAAGTGAACCAGATGCTCCAAGTCTCTTTAGTTTCACTACTGTTTCAAAGAAGGAGAAGCTTTACATCTTACTTTGCATTAAATGTGTGTTGTTGGGAATAAGTATTTGAAGACATGACAATTCCTTACAAGCAAATGTAATAAATCCATTTGTTTTGCAGGAGAAGCTAGAAGTAGCATTGATGGCACCTGCAGCTGATTTAAGTATCACTACAGGTATCCTTACAGACAGATAAAATGGGAAGTTTCTTTCCTCAAATAAAACCCCCCAAAATTAAGGGAATTAAAACTAACTAGCAGACAGACAATGATAATTTGCCAGCAAAATATGTTGTCTGCCAGAAATGCTGAAGCTAACGATGGTAAATCTAGTTATTAAATATCACAAAGAATTAAGGCATCACAGAAAAAAAGCAGCAACAAGAGACTTTCCTCTAAAAACAGACTACAGCAAGAAACATATATGTCTGGTTAAGTCTGTGCGACCTGTAAATGTGGTGAGGGAGTGAATGTGTGATAGCCATGAGAGCTAAATAAGCAAGTAAAATAAAAGGATTGCAAGTATTACTGGTTTTTCAAGAAAACCCATCTACTTGAAATAATTTATTTTAGGAAGATGCTAAGAAAGAAGCCAGAAGGTGATGTCTGAAGATGTTCTTTGGTACTTTTCCCAGCCAGGTATGAGCACTGTGCTATTTGAGGAATCTCATTGAATTGAACACTTCCTTCATTCTGACTATGCCCATTTCTCCTTCAAAATTTTGACTCAGTTACCTGCAGTATTAACCTGAAGATCTGATCAAGTGAATGTTGATTAAAATACATCCTAAACCGGCTTATTGAGTCAAGTGAAGATCATTTCAGGTAACAAACTCTCAAACCCCTTCTAATTCTGGACTGATGAATGAAGTGTCATAGGTGTTTTAATGACCTCACTTTGCTTTCTGCAACACAGGTGCCCACGTGGCAGTGAGTGTTTTGTTACTTAGCTCAGTGTTGTTAATTTACATGGCATCATTATTTGAACAGTATTGTGTCCTCTTCACTTAAACAACCACCTTATTGCATGCAATGAGAACTGTTTAGAACCACATTGGCATCAGTGTTTTATCAACACCTTTCATATTTGGAGGAAGAGCACTGAGCAGTGCAGAAGATGCCTTTGTAGAAGGAACAACAGCACATGAACCCGCAGATATGCTGAAAACCAACTTGTTTTCAGCTGATTAGGATGTTCCTTGTCCTACTAAGTGCTCAGGAGCTGTTGCTTGCAGCAAGACCTAAGGTTTAATGAGCCAATATTTTGAAATACCTACACTTCTTTAAACTCATGAACACACACCTGGAGGCAAAATGGGATAGTGCTGTGTTGTTTCTTCCTTCTACACCTGTCCTTGTGGCTTTATTCTTCAGCTTGGCTTTCAACTTTGCACTTTTCCATCAAAACACCTTCTGACCTGAATTCTGCCATCTCCCAAAGGTGTCTGGCAAACAGAAGGAAATGACTTCCTGCTTGATGAGAATAAATTATTTTGTGAAAAAAACCTGTATTTAATGTAGTCCTGAGGGGACATTCCAGTGATACCCAATATGAATTAACATTATGCTGGTAATTTAGTAAATGTAAAAGGGGGAAAAAGTGGTGCTTTGCCATCCAGGGTAAGCTATGGGGGATATTTTTGAGTTTTTCTTTTAGTTATTGTAAGTAAGTAAAATAACTTTCATCTAGCCTTTTATCTTTCAAGATTTCTTGCAGCTACTATTAAAATGCAGTCTTGCAAATTCTCCAGCAGTAAGGAAGAAATAAAACCAAAAGGCTTCCAATGTCTCACTGAAACGGAGAGCTACTAGTATTTAGCAGAGGAATAAAGCCAGATGCTGATGCTTTCTCTGTTTCTCTGCACAAATTGTCTATTTTTGAGCCAAGCTTCAAATGTGTTTCAGCCCCAAGAAGTCACAAGCTGTGTTTCAGCTTTCAAAGGGGAGCATGAACATCCTGTGACGCTTTCAACACGTACCAGAAAAATCCTAGAGAGGATGTGTAACCAACCTTCTGCCAGAAGAGAGAGCTCTGGAAATTGGAGAAATGCTATAAAACTAGAGACATGATATACTTTGACTTGTCTGGTTCTGGGGATGAACTGATTCAGTGCTATCTTCTCATGGCTCTTAAACATCAAGCTTCCAGATAAGCCCAGTAGCTCTTAGTATTTGAAGAGGCAAATTTTCCAAGGGTGCTTTTGAGGGTGGATCCGGAGTCTCCTAATACCTTTTTCAATGGAAGGACCTGATTTTGGGGCGGAGATTTGGATTTCTTAAGTAAGCCATATAAAATAAGATGTCTACTATTTGGAGAGTGATGATAACTGCTGAAATTGAAGCCACCTGCATACTAGCAGGCTGGAAGACATCTCTCATTTCTGCTTTCAGCAGCAGTAGAAGGTGGGAAAAAGAAAGGATTTCATGAACACTTCATTAATCTGACCTGGATTTTGATATGCTTCTTTTCTGATGTCTTTGATTTTTCTTTTGCCTCCATAAACTGGAAATGATGAGGCTTTTGTCTGGTTTCATGCATAGCTTTTTGTCAATATTAAAAGATACATCTCAGAAAGAAGTCTGAGCAAGTCTCCTAGGTAAGAAGGGCTGATTTTTTTAAGCAACAGTTCAGTCTCTGATGTAAAAGCAAAGTGACTCTGTAATGCTGCTCCAGGAAAGTGCATAATCTTAACAGCTGAGAGGAGAGATGCAGCTGTTCCTATAAGCATTGCAGAGAATGGTTTATACATATCTATATACATACTAGAAAAACTCCTAAATTTGGAGAGTAGGGCAATTTTGAGTAGTCAGTCAATAGTGCAAACTGATTAAACTACCTTGTATCTAAGGAGATTTGAATAATAAATTGCCAAGCATGTAAATACGAAAATAGCCTTCATGGCTTTCTCCCCAAAATTGCATGGAGTATTGACAAACACTGAAAAAAATTAAGCTGTGTACATAATAAAACACTGTTCTGCCACCAACACCGAATTCTAGCAGGTGCACAACTCACACATGACTTCTTAAAGTGCAATAGAAGTAGCTTGGCTGGCTGCAGCCAGCACTCGGAGAGAAAGCGGGTGTGGATGGTATTAACTCAGAACTGCCTTACCGAAAGATGTGCCAATTCCCTGACACGGAAATCACCCCAGACGACTTTGCCAACCATTTATTCCCTGCCAGTTTGAAGGCACATTGCTTTTTGGAATGCTTTTATCCATGCTCACAGCAAAGTGCAAGAAACAAAGTATTTTTTAACTTAAGCTGGCTGTGAAAACGCATGTGTAATATAGGGAAATAAAGAAGCAGAGTCTAATGCACATTTTCCAAAGTATCACTTGAGAACACAAAACATTTGAAGAAGAAAATATCTTCTTGTTCCATTAACTGGTCCTTAATTTTTTTTCTTTAATTTCTCCCTTAAATCCTTGAGGGCAAACCCTGAATTGCAAATGCTGATTGACGTTTTGGACTTCAATTGTGATTAAAGAAGACTGGGTGAGGAGAGGAAAGGAAATAACAGTTGGTTTTCAAGTCTAATAAAGAAGACAAGAAGGCAGTATGGAAGTTCTCTTAGGTGTCCTCTGGCAAAACAGTTCTACATTTGCCTCTCTTGAAACCTTAAATCAGGCTAATGAACTCCAAAGACACCTCTTCTTAAAACTATATGGATCCCCAATAATAAAGCAGTCTGCTGGCACGGGATAAGAGGGTACACAGCTAATTAGCTCCTTTCCTCCATTAGCCCCAACAGTAGGTATTCTAGAGTTTAATCTACACATAACTGGAATTTGAAAGCCCAAAACTTGTAAACCCATTATACCATGGAAACAACCAGACTGCTGCTTTCCACAAAACAAAATAAAAATGCTAATGACTGTGCTGCATGGTAAGGCCCTAATGGCACAAAATGTCTGTAAACTGTGTCAGTTATTGTCACACAGAGGAAATAAAAACAGCTGTAGACCTTTCTTCATGTGAGTAAGTTACTTCTCTGGTTCGGTTGTTGTATCTCATTGTCTTTGCTAGCTGCAAAGTGTCATGAACGGTAACTACTTCAAGGCGTCCTTGAACTAAGGAAAGAATGGTTTTGTTCAGCTTCCTCATGCTTGGTTTTAGGATATTTATTTAAAACTTGGCCACCCTACTTCCAGCTTCCATTTCTTGCTGTGATTGGTTTTCAAATAATGACACAGAATATCAAGTACTTTTTGTTTCATTTCCATATCTGTCTGTCTTAGGAAAAAAAATATCAAAATGTCTCCCCACAGTGATGAAAACAATTTTAATTTTCTATTCTCTAATCACACCTCTTTATATAGCCATTTTTGCCATGTGCAGCTTGATTTCCTTCAGTTTGGGACATCTGACCCTTACTATTTTAACGTGGTCAGTTTTGACTGAGGAAGAGAAAATGCCATGCAGTTTAAAATGGCTAGCTGGAAGAACTTAATATTTTTTAAAAAATCACTCAGTTGTTGTTAGATTGACATCTAATCAGAGTACTTTCAGTATTAATGCCAATGTAATGTTAATTATCATAGTCTTGAAGATGTAGGATGTAAAGTGTTCCCTCTTACCCTTCCAGCTCTGAGCCCTCAAAAACTAAACCAGTTTTTGAGCCTTTATGTAGATAGATAAGAAGCTTCACAAAATTAATTTATTATTAACTTTATTTCATATTGAGCTGTGCTGCAGTCCTGTGGATAAAGATGCAGTCACTCAGCTATTGTGGCCCATGTATTTAGCATATGAGAAGGCAAGCCATGTGGGGCGTATGCAGATAATGGATTTAGAAGCTCAGCTGTTGCCCGGTGCTTACAAATTGGCTGATAAATTTGATATGCTTGAAGTCTGAAGTGTGGCATTTAGAGTGCAGCAGAGTTACAGTCTCACAAGGTGTTTCTTCTCTGTTGCAGCTCAGCAATCCTTTTCATGCCCTTCCACCATTGCCTCACAGGACAGACCCATCCCAACAGCTTTCGGGGTCTGACCAACCAGTGGTACACTTAGTTTCATCCTCCTAATTTTCCTCCCTTCTCTTTTACCTTCTTTAATTACAAGTCAGGCTGCACTTATTACATGCTACTTTATGAATGAATATGGACTTCAGGCTCAATTTGTATGAGATCTGATTCTAAATGCCTATCTGTGCCTCGACTTCTAAATCAGTTTTACAGGCAGCAATTAACAAAAACTCTCATATAGCATGGCATGGAAACATCAGGCAAAAGTCCTACATGATGGGATCTGTTGATTTACACTTGAAACTGGCTTAAATCGGGGAAGAAACCAGCCCTTTATAATTACACCAATCCAGGGGCTTACTAAAACCTGCAGGTTGTTTGGGGTTTTTTTCCCCCCAACTTTTAATTGAGTCAGAAGTTCAATTGTAAAGTGTTTGCATCTGATTAACTTTTTTCTTTAATAAAATCAAGAGATGCTATTAAACTAAATGAATGTAAAATCAAGTGCTTCATGAACAGGAGTCTGTTTCTTTTCACAGCTTAGACTGTCTGTAACGAAGATATATTGGTCAGTCTTAAAGAATCAGAGGATCTTCCTAGAGATGAAGGGAATCAACACCAATGTCAGCATGTAGGTTTTTATAAGCAGGTATCTATAAGTCATTATGCAGATGAAACATTGGATTCTTACTTCAGGTCCTGGAGGCTTTTTCTAACCCACCCCTTGTCACTACATCATGTGCAAATAGTTTCAGCACATCTTCTTGAGTTTCTATGGAAGTACTTATGTCCTTTGTCTGTTCTATATGCAGTTTTTGAGCATGTTTTCTCATAGTTCATTAATTCTGTATCAGCTGGCATAACCCTGGCTTGCTGCCATGGTTCTGGATGGCAGGGCTGCTGAAGTCTGCTACTTTTTCACTCTGATGCAGCTGGAGAGATCTTGTTGGCATGGGTGATGTACCACTGGTTCCTGTGTTGACCATGAATTTGTGCTGGAATGATCTCTGTCTACAGGAAATCTTTGCTTCCCGTTTGTTTGTCAATGTTCAGGGACTGGAACCTTGTCTTTGCAGTATTCTTTTTCAGGAGATGCTCAGGGCAACTAACAAATACTAATGGACAATGAGGCAGGGTTTTGTTTTGGCTACTGCTAACAAAGGAGAGAGATTGCTCTCTAGGGCCCTTTCTGCATGTCCCAAAATCCATGTATGCCCACATCAAGCATCACACACTGATATGGTGGTCTTGATGCTTATGAGTGCTTGGAAGAGTTAGGTGTCTTTCTTTATTGATTTCAGATTACACTGGTTATCAAAGACTCCTAGGGAATTTAAAAAAACATTCTAGCTCCTGTCTGTATAACCTTTCTGCAACTGGATTATTGTAGAGGTACAGATACTTGAACCTATTACATAGAGCTTCGCACTGTCCTCATGTTTATGCTTACCTTAGTGTCACCTAGCCTCTTTGTAAGCATTAGTGGCCATGCACTGGGCAAGGTTATACACTCTCTTCCCCTGTAAAAGTGGGATTTGACCCCAGGGAAAATACACTGACAAATCAAAATGTATAATCGGTTTAAAGTTCAAGGGTGCAGCCAAATCCTGAGCCAGTGTAATTTGACCTAGATTCACTGAAGCAAGTAGAGCTGCAGTGAACTACATGAACAGACGAATTGTCCCACCACGGTTGCCTTCATATGGTGGGGATGATGAGGAAACACTTAAAGCCTGATGAAGGCCACAGTTTGCTGCTTCAGCAAAATGAGTTTAAAAGACCCCCAAAGTTTCCTTGTGCTACTTCCTACAAATAACAGTGACTGAACACCTAGGATTCTGAGGAAACTCTCCACTGGAGTTGAAGGAACACTAGCAACATACACCTGCTTATTTCTATGCCACTAGAGAATGCTAAAATACTATTCCCACTACTTTGTCTAAAAATCTGTTTGTCATCCATTTGCTCCTGATACTTTTGCTATTATCCTCCCGTGCCCATGTGTCACCCTGTCCCCAAGCTCCAGGTCCACCGAGACATGGACATGCTGTAGCTTTTAAACCTGCTTTAGCATAATTACAACACTTTTGATCAAAAGTTCAGGTTTTAGATTCAGTACCTAATGTTCCAAGGACACTCCCTCCAATTTTTAGAGCCAAAGCAAACTTCAGCCTTTATATCACTTGAAGGATTTTCCCAAATCAGACATTGTCCCCCCCAGAATGGCCATATGCGTGAGTAACAAGGCTTGTGAAATCTCAGCAACTTTTCAACACAAAGGCTATTGGAGAGACAGAAGAGCAAAACTTTTTAATAGAAACCCATGCAAAGCTCTGAATGGTGATTTCTGGAACATTGCTGCCAGCTGTTTCAAGAATGATTTCAGGTTAATGAAACAGCTCTAAGAACCAGAAATAACAGATCAAGGATAGATCTCAGATATCATTACCATTAGTACAAATACCGAGTTGCCAATGCCTATGTTACCAATCAATTTTTCCTTGAATTGCACCAGTATAACTGATTTCGTCTCAGTCTTGAAAGGAGTAAAAATTAAATATTTTAGCTGGTTCAGGCTATTTTAACTTTCTTTCCAGCTGACTCGGCACTTTTGAGCACCTGGATGTCAGCTGTACCAGTTACTGATAAATATTGTACAACCACAGGTGTCTTTGTAGTCACCTTCACTGTATCGTAAGTAAGGTGTTATTATCATAAGGAAGGTGTTATTAATGCCTGGGATTAACTTAGGCTCTGTGCAGTTATGGTAATTTAGTCATATATATTGTGTTTATGTTCCACCCTACATGGTAAGAAATAGGAATTAAATAATGTAGTGGAAAGTCATTCTGGGGGTCCTAGACAGCATAAACACCTGCACCATTTCTGGTCTTAATTTTCAATAGGGACTTTGCATGTCTACTGTCCTGAGTTGATTGTAAATAAACTAAATAGGAGGAACAGACTCAGACTCTCAGCAAATGGATACATGTCTGTTAGGAAGAAGCCTGAAGTTAATTCATGGAAAGACTATTTGAATATTATTCATGTCTGATTTGGCAGGGGGGAGGAGAGGGATTCCACATTTAATGTTTTGCAAGGAAGGCAGAATTTGCTATATATGACACCAAGACAATTTGAAAAACATTTTTTTTGTTTTTAATTAGTATGAAAGAAAAACCAGGTTCAGTTGCTAATCATGTCCTAAGCTTCTGGTATGACACACTTGGGGAAGTTATTCAGCCCCACTGGATAAGGCTGAATAAGGCACTTTAAGGATGCAAAATGTCTGTATGATACTGTCCTATAGTTAAACCTAATGAATTGCTGTTTATAAACAGCATGAGGTCCTCTGGGGAAGTTACTATGACTGCAAAGACGCGGTGAGCTATGGGGGAACGGTCCTACTCGCTGGAGAGGAGGCTGCATTGTTCCCCTTTAAATGCCTTAAATGCTAAACCGGAACCCGAAACTCCATTGTTCATTCATTGCGTGGAGAAAAGGAACGCGTTCCACTACAGATTGCATGGCTGACACAGGAGCTTCTATCCACGCACCGCTGGGAATAGTCCGCTTATGTAACGCTCAAACCACCCCGAGACAGGGAAAACCGCACCTGCGTGGAGCGGGAGAGGGAGAGGGGCACCGCACACCCCGGGCTGCTCGCCCCCGCCGCCCTCCGCCTGGCCCCGCACGGGGCTCCCCCCCGGCCCCGACACGCACCCGGCTGCCTCGCCAAAAACAAAAACACATCCCGAATCTGCCCCGCAGCGG
>VZRW01005363.1:41058-89878 GCA_013398125.1 Aegotheles bennettii
ACGGCCCCCGCTGGGGCTCGGCCCGGCCCGGCCGCCGAGGGGAGGCCCCGCCGGCGCCATGTGGCAGAGCATCGGGCTGACCCTGCTGGTGATCGTGGCCACGCTGGCCTGCGTGCTGCTCTTCATGCTCTGCGGTGAGTCCCGGGCCGGGCTGCGGGGAGCCGTGCCCCTGCCCCTCGGTCCCTGGCGGGTCCTCCCTGCCCGGGGGGACCGAAGGAGAGGACACCGTGCCCCGAGGGGGGGGTGGGGGGAGCGTGTCTGGGTCGCAGCGCCCCCTTCTCTGTGTTTCCAAATAATTTTGAGCCTTGAAAGGCTTCCAGAGCTTCATTCGGTGGCTGAGCTGGAGCTGACAGCTTCTTCCGTGAGCGGAGCACCGGGCAGCCTGTCCCTGGGTCTGGAATGCCAGCGAGTGGGAGGAGGGAGCTTCCTCCTGTTACCCCCCAGCTTTTAACTTTGATCGCTAGAAAAGATGGAGAGCGGCTTTGGAGAGGCTTTTTTCTTCCGTGGATTCAAGGCTTGCCTTTTTCTTCAATGCAGTGAGGATTATTTCAATGGGAGGCAGGACTCAAAGGTCTGGTGAAGTTCTTGGGAGGACTCAGCAGTATGGTGGGTGTTGGGATTGATATTAGAACTCTAAACCTGAAAAAACACAACCACTGAACTCAAACTGTGCCATAGGCTGTGGTGGAAAGCTGGTGAGATAACAAGGAAATGCCAGGTGGATTTATAAGTGGCTTCTGAAAACCAGGGGAGCAAAGTGAGGAGTTGGCTGACAACACTTTAAATATTGCTAATCGTGGTTGAAACAGCAAAGCATTGTGAAAAGACTTTGCAATATTAAAGGACTGGATAGTAAAATGGGAGGTGAAACCCAGTATTAACATGTATGGAGTAATAAACGTATGCATGCATAATTTATGTGGGGAAATACAATGGCTTCAAACTGAGCTGTTAGTATCCCAAAGAAAGGAGTAGCTGAAGTAACTGCAAGCATTCGTCCAAAATATTTGTTTAATACTTTGTGGCAAGCAAATAGGCATTTATTATTTTTATTATTTTATTGTTAGTAATTAATATTGGTACACTTCTTGTTCTTGTGCCATGATTATTGATAGAAAATATTCAAGAAGAGCAGTGTTGAGACCACTGCTAGAAAAAAATGAGTATAAGCTACTTCTAATTTAATTGTTTATCTGTGCCAGTGTCAGGCAGTTTCTTATCCACCTTCTCACCTGCAGATCTCTATTTTTTACAGCCTGTTAGAGTCCCAGGGAGGCTGACTGTGGTGTATGACAGGATATGTGTAAATGCCAGCCAGCAAGAGGTACAAGTTAATGGGCAAACCTGACACAAGAGTGGCTGGATATAATCTTGAGTAAGCTTGATCTGGTGATAAGAATATTTTACAGCCATCTGATGAGAGGTATTGAAACTGCTTTATGAAAAGGACTCACAGGGTCAGGAGCTTAAAGGGCTGTAACTTGGATTTTGAGTGGCTTATAAAAGGGCTTGTGCTGTGAATGTTTGCAGAGAACAACAGGCTTGAATATCCCGGAGACATCCTAGGTTCATGTGGATTTCTGTTGCTTATCACAGATATGATGCAGTAAATCCTATCAAAGCTTTAATAATGGGAAAAAAATAATTTCATCACTTTTCTGAAGTGAAAAGACCAAATGTAAAGCACAAACTATCAGAAGTTATTTGGACCAGCTCTTCAGCCATGCGAAAAGCAAATGTTTATGCTTGAATTAGGCATGAATGCCTATAAAAGCACTTTGAATAGATGACCTGATTTCTTTTTCTTGTAAACATTTCTGGATGCTTGCAGCAGTTGTTGCTACTTTCAGTGTTAATCTGAATTTGTCAGGAAGCATGGAAGGCTTGCAGCTAGCAGCACCTCTATTTGCACACTGGTCACACCTGACATAGAAACCACTGAGGTACTGCAAATATAGCAATTTCTCAGTTGGTCTTTTAAGAGTGGGACTAAGGTAACTTGCTTCCACTTTTTTTTATTCCCACCTTTTCTGGTTTCTTCTCATTGGCTTCTCTCTGGCTGTCTCATTGCTGCTTTTGTGTATCCCACGTTCCGCTGCAGATGGGAGGAACTCGTGCGTAGTCAAGGAGGTGTAGGACACCAGCCAAGGTGAACTCCAGTGCTGCTTACCTATGTGTGTTTGTTTTATTTTCCCAATGCATGGAGCTGTGTGAAACTGCAGAAGTGCCTTCAGTGGAGTCAGTAGAAGAAGCTTTGACTCGTGGTCCCATCTTCACAAATATGTTGCATCGTGATTGATAAGAGGGGTTGACACACTATGGCACAATGCCAAATGTGGCTTGAATGTGTTTGGATGGCACCTGGCTGTGGCATTTTAAGTGAGACAGTGGCTCCCAGCTTTTAGTGAGCGCTAAGCTCCTCAAGTCTGGGAGCTGATCTTCTGATTGTGGTAGGCAGGATTTCCCATCTCTGGATTCTGGCATTTGCTACACCGAGAGATGGAACTCCCACCTTGCATTGCAATGATGTACCTCTGGATCTGGCTTACTTCTTTGAGAGGCAGCCTCTTTCACCATTTGGTGTAGCAATATTCTATATTACCATCTGCATGTCATCACCTCTTGTTTGCTGGAGATGTGCTGTGGGTGTGCTGTTTGACTTCTGTGGGTTCAGTCACGCCAAGGGTGATTTGAAAAGACAAACCAAATGGCTGAAGAAAATCGAGCAAGCGCTGGAAGACTGATTCAAATCAAAGATTTTGTGTGTGGTGAAGTTAAACCAGTAGGATTTCTTTGAGACCAGCTTAGCTGAACAAAGTGGAATGAAGTTAGAATCATAGAATCATTATGGTTGGAAGGGACCTCCAGGGTCATCAAGTCCAACCTTTATCCCATCATATTCCTGACCATCAGACCATGGCCTCAAGTGCCTCATCAACCCGTTTTTTGAACACCCCCAGGGATGGTGACTCCACCCCCTCCCTGGGCAGCCCGTTCCAGTGCCCAACCACCCTCTCAGTAAAGAACTTCTTCTAATATCAGAAGAGTTACCTGTCCAGAAAGAGCTCTACCACGAAAGATCTGCATAGACGGGGCTGTACAGAGACAAGGATGCATGGAATTGCCCGTTTTCTTTTTTTTGTGTATTTTAAATTACTTTACAGTTACTTTCTTTTTAAAAAAGTTTACTGTTGTGTAACTTGGAGTTCTTCAGTATGGCACGATGTCAGGTGCTACCATTTTGCAATGTTCTGAAGAGGCTGAGAAATCAATAGGAAACACATTGTCTTCTGACTCAGAAGTAACTCAGCACGGCGAATCTGCCTCCAGGCTCTCTGTGCATGTCACTTTGTTTCGTGGTGTATTGCATTGATATTGTTGCTGGGGAGATTTTCTCTTAATCCAGAATAACTTGTTCTTTAGAAGTCTGGTTATTTCCAAGGAAATTCATGTTGAAATGTTTCATAGCAGTGGGGTGATGGAGTCTCAGCTGCATAAGGCTGGGGCTGCCCTTCAGAGAAGTGTCCTTGCTTGCGGGATTTTTTTTAACTTTCCATGCAAGCTGGCACTGTAACTAAAGCCAGTGAAAGAAAGAAATCTTTCTACTCTGATTACCTTATACCTAAATGTCTTTGATCCAGGCTGGATGATCTCGTGAGGCTTTGTAACCCTGGTTTTCAGGCCTCATTGCCCTCCCACTGTTACCGTTGCCTAAGCCAGTTGTAATTTTCTTTTCAATGCGTCGTGGTTTGTTTCACTTGGCTGTTATCAGCCTCATTGTTTGTCAGCTATAACAAGTCTTGTTGACTGATTATTTATGCTGTGTTGTTTGTAGTCTTGAGCTAGAGAACTCTAAAGTCTGTTTATGGTACCCTGTATTTTGGATACTCAGACCATGGTGCTCTAACTCAAACAAAATACAGAAAAAATTAATTCTGCTTTTCTTGATAGTGTCTGAGCATTAACTGTGAATGCTCTTTAATATTTCTTCCCCCCCCCTGTGTGTTAAGTGACCTGTTTGCAGTGATAGAGGAAGCATGTGGTCCTTTTAATCTAGCCTAAGTTAAAACATCTCCCTCAATAGGGTATTTATTTATACCAAATATACTCAAGTCATGTGTCTGTAACTCTTTGGAAGGCCCTGAGTATTTTTGGCTCCTCTTCCCTCCCCCGTGTTGTTCTCTGGAAGTAACATGCCTCTTTCACCGTGATTCACTCTGCAGGTGTTTTAGGTATGTTTAAAAAAACCCCACAAACAAACGATTTGTGGCTTTATCTTCCCCCTCCACGCATGCTTAAGTGGATTTAGTAGAATGTACTGCATGTTTTTCATACACTTCAGTGTCTCAAATTTTGTCACCAAATTGGGGAGTTAAAGACATATTTAAATGGCTTTTAATATTCTGCTTAGATCTCACTTCCTTGCAAGTGTCCTATGTTCAATTGGAATACTTTATGCATTTTCTTTCCCATGTGGACTAGAAATGAGCATGTTTTTCTTTTTAAATTTGTATATTTCTAATGATGTTTAGACCCATGAGAAGAATGGCTTGATTTATGGTCTTCAGAGTACACAAAGCACTGAAGGTCCCAGAGACCTGAAATACCCCTCAGTGGAAACTAAGTTTGAGAAGTTGCTGCTTCAGTTTCTACTTTCGGATCTGAAAGAAAAAAGAAGTGCCAAAATGAGACATCTGCCATTGAGGTTTTTTCCAGATGCGGGGGGTTTAGTGTGTTTGTGGGACATCAGATTCAGTTTAATCACAAGTCATTTAAAGGTTTAGGTGTTAGTGGGAAAGGAAATACTTGGTGTAGGCCTTAGGAATTAATTTAGGTTATAAAAGGTTGTCATATGAAAGCTTCCCCCCAGTTCTCCTTGGCAGCAGAGAATTTACAGAACTTAAAAGGCTGCAGGATGTGCAAAGTGTTCGAGGAGGGTGGGGAAGGGTGGGATCTTGTTTCGTCCTAAGCCACAATCTGCACGTGTTGGCATGGCTCTGATTACAGAAGAGGAAGAAAAATAATGGTGCTGTGGTTACAGAAGTGCCACTCATTAAATCTTCCTTCCCTAATTCGCCCCTGTTGTCCCCACTCCGGGGGCTGGTTCTGCTGGCAGCTGTGCAGCTGGGAGGATGAGTTTCCCTGGCTCTGTAAAACAGGGCTCAATATTTGCATGGCTCAGCAGTACAGGCTTGAATAGCCAGCAAGACCTTCTGAACAGAGGATGGGAGTGTTCATTTATAGCTCTAGTGAGACAGATGGGGTTTGGTGTTGCAAATGATGATTATATAGCTCGTGTTTTCAAATAGCCACTTGAATTTTATGCTGCTTAACTGTGTGTGACACAGAGAAGTTACGTTCCTGCTCTGTGGATGATGAAACTTGGCTGGTTAGCTAGAGGGAAGGGGCTATCACTAGTTCTCAGCTGGGTAAGACTCTAGTCTCTCTTGACCTAAATGCTTAGATAATTGAGACCTTTTAAAAGGAAGATTTTTGTTTAGATATATATTTATATTTGCTTTTTGAAGTTCCTTGGCTACCTGTTATAGAAGCACTCGTACAAGAGAGAGGAGGAGCTGGGTCTTAAATCTGTTCCAAGAGAGATTCTAGGAATGTGACCATCTCAACTCATACCTGCATGGTTTTGGGACCCAGAGCATTTTAGCAGTGGAGCAGAACATACATTTACGAGAGAAGGTTCATTTTATTGTAATGGGATTTGGGTGTGGTGAGGGAACACCTTGAATTTGAGGGGTGTGGCCTTTTGGTGAACATAAGGAAGGCCTTGTGCATTTCATAATAGGATTTATTATAAAACATGGTATTAATTTAAAGATCTCCACAAGTGTGCTTAGTGGTGACTATGTAATGCATATGTGATTTTTCAGAATGATCTGTTTGCTGAGTGAGGGTAGAAGCTCTAATGCTACCTACTTACAGTGCCTGTGTAATGAATCCTGAGTCCTTGTTTGAGGTAAAAGCACAGAAATTCCTTTTCTCCTGGCAGCCAAGCCCTTGATCTGTGCAATGGTGATCACCCACCTACTGCTTGCTGTGGCAGTACAGTTTGGAATATGTGAGTCCTTGCCTGGAGCTTAAATGTTTTCTTCCAGATGAGGACAAACTTTATTGAGTTGAATTGGTGTTTATAGGATTGTAGAAAGGGGTGGGTGTGTTGTGGATGGGTGTTGGGGTTGAGAGCTGGCAATTAGAGGGTGGGAGCTGATAATTTCATCTTTTTTCTCACTTTTCCAGTATACTTTGCCTGAGAGCTGACTGTCAGTTTGTATGAAGTAACCAAGCGGTACCTTTTTTCTTTCTCCTGCAGGCTGGTACGTGGTCTGGCAGTTGTTTTTGTCTAAATTCAAATTCCTGAGAGAATTGATAGGTGATACGGGGTCCCAGCAGGGAGACAACGAGCCTTCAGAGGCTGAAGCTGAACAGGAGACTCCACCCTCACCTCAGAGAGGCAGACAGAAATCTGCTCGGCAGCGGAGGGCACCTACAGAAGACACAACTTAAAATACTCTGTTGAACTTCTGACTGACTATGAATGGTTAATAAGCACCTCTGCACTGTGTCGTTCGGTGGTTTGATCTTACTGAAAAACTGAATTAAGAGGTAATATTAATAAATACCTGTGGACCTTTACTTCTAAACTACCAATGTATGCTACTTCGGTAGATGTTCAGGGAGGGCTTCAGCAGCAAGTCATAGAGTCCTGGGAGAAAGGAGGGGTGGACAGAAATCTCCCTCAGAAAAATGCTGAGCTGCTGTAGCTCCTGTCTCTGCACACATTAAAAACAGGTCTTGCACCATAGGCTTAGCCTTTGCTTTAGTCTGAACATAGTGAGCATTTCAGACTTAATGTTTTCTAAATTATTTTTTCTTCACAGCACTGTAACTACATATAATGAAATTGAGTTTATTTCCTTAGCTATATATGAATATATATTTTTTTCTTCAACCTTGAGAGTGCATGTGAACTTGAAAAATAGTTGAAAGAATATCCTGCTTTAGAAAGTATTCTCAAGTGAGACTTGAGTTACGTTCTTATATGTATAAAGTATAAATGAAATATGAAAAATCAATGGTAGATGCAACACGATTTGGAGGTTTTTATTATCTCCTTTTTGATAAAAAAGGCAAAAAAGGAAATTGGGTGGTAAGACCCATTCCATTGGTTTTGGCATAAGAAGGGTTACAGGTTACAGTCCTGCTAGGTTTCTGTATGTTTTTCTTGAACCTTTTACTCTAAGTCCAACTTGTGTTGGAGAAGGGAAGGTGCCTGGGTGTCATGTACTCACTGTTTAGTATTCTCAACTGTCATCTGTGGGTTCTGGATACTAAGCACTTCTCCAGTTCACTTCATACACCTTTACATCAGGTATATGGTACCTGACATAACTTCTTTCCTGGAACCAGCTAAGGCATTCTGACCAATTCGGTAGACGTCGCTGTGACGCTTTGATAGTGTCACAGCAGTGAATTTGGTACCTCCTGTTTGCTGGAGGACTTACCAACTTTCACAGGTAATAAGCAGTTGCTCCTGTTTTCTTTGAGTTATCCAGCTCTTCTGACACTGCAGTTCAGAATGAAGAGCTCCACTTCTGTTTGTCTAGCAACGGAAGGCTGGTGTGTGAGATCTTTGGGCAGAGGAGGAACATGCATGTGTGAGAGAACTACCAACAGGTCTTGTTGTGAGCAGCTTCAGTTTTCTCTCAAAGCTTGAATACGTGGTGGTGGTTGGATCATTGTTCCCTGTATAAAAACTTGACAGGACTACAGAATTAATCCTGTACTTTCAGCTGGTTAAGAAGTTTAAACCCATGACTTCCAAACTTGTGGTTGGGTTTGGCTGTGTGCCTAAAAGCAGCAACATTTAGCTTTTTCATCAAGTAAGCCCACAGCTGGGGAAAGAGCACTTTTTTAGTGCCTTTAGGTCTTAGTTTGTCATCTGTGAATACTGTTCAAAAGCTAGTGAGAATATTCGCTTCATAAAACAATTTGGCTGCTTCAGTATTGAAATAGGCAAGATCAGCCCTGACCCTTCCTTTGGAGTCTGAAGTCTTTGCTTTGTTTACAGCATGTGTACATAAGCATGCTTTGTACTACAGGGTTACGTTTTCAAGCATGATCAGGCAGTGCTATGCACGTATCCTTTAAACACATGTAGAAATATTGATAGTCTCCTTCCTCTACTGTCTGCTGGCAAGGGAATGCCTAACGATGCTTGTGGGGTGTTTTTTTTTAATGAGTTAAATCCCATCTATTCAAACTGAGCAAAAGCAATCGGATTCCGTTCCCTGCTGCTTTCAGTTGTTTGCCTTCCATAACTTGATATCACGGTTCTTATTTCTGTATGTCTTTTCACATGATCAGACTTTGTTTCTTTAGCATCTCTGTCTCAAAGTTTGCAAATACACACTTACAAATAAGACATTTCTTTTTGTACTGACGTAGGATATTGACACTCCACTGCACTTCACTTTGACCTAGGCTTTAGTGCACAGAAGATGGCAAAAGGCTGGCGGTATCCCCGGCTGAGATAAGTAACAGTTAACTCTGTCTCTGCTTCTAGTAGCTGTGAAGAAATGTGAAGCTACAGCAATACACATGGCTGTCAGGGTAGCTCTAGAACCAAGACTCTGGAGCAAGATAATGAAGGAAAAATCCACACGGGTTTGAATGCTGACACTGATCAAATATGCAATAAGATGGATGTGTAGCTCACCTGCTCTCGCCAAACAGCTTCCTTCTCCCTTCCCTGCTGTATGTAGGTGTACATTTCACTCCCCAATGTTATTTTCAGTCTTTTTTTTAAAACAGCTGATGCTATTTTTTTAATGTTGTTGTGACATAGCTGCCAGTAACACTGTCTGCCTGGTGTATAACTTTAATGATCCTGTTAGTAGCAGGCCAAAGGTTTATATTATGTGGTTTGAAAGGATTTTGGAATGCTGATGTCTTCTGTCGATGCATAATTTTTCCTGAAGGAGTTTTTAGTAAAATGTTTGTTCAGGGCACTCCCTGCAAAGCTGTAAAAGCAAAGCTGTGTGTGTGAAAGCGTGGTTGTGTTAAGACCTGGGTTATGATTGCTGGCAGTCCAATATACTCATGTCTTTGAATATTTTTACCAATGTACTTCCGAAACATTACTGGTGGGTAAGCACTTAACTTTTAATTGACTTTCAAGTCTGAAACCTTATGAAAGCAACAGGTTACACAGCTGGTCTTGTTTTGTTTAGTGGGGTCTGTTTCTAAAACTGTCCATTGCCTTATTGTTGCAGCCATTCTCTTGAATGTATTTTGGGTTTTTATTGTAAATACAGTCATATCGCCTTTGTTGCAGAGGCTGTGTAACTTGGAATAAATGCTAATTACCTATGTTTTACGTGACAGTGAACTGAAAACAGTTACTGCAATGAAGGCTGGAACAAACACAGTGTAGACGGGTGGAAAAAAACACAAAAGCTATTGCTAAAATGTGAGCTGTGTATGCAATATTGTTCACGCTGAATTGCATCATTCAGGCCTGTTAGGGAGCCACTGAGGTTGTTATCGTGGTGATTTAATGTTTGCCCGTGAGGCCAATTCTATGCAGTTCATCCACTACGCACTGCTGCTGTAGCTACTTGCAGTAAATGCCATATACTGTGCTGCAATCTGTGAGCAACTTGCTGCTTAAAACAGGTTTTACACTGAACTAGACCTACATGTGTGTGTGTGTGTACCTCGGTTTTGTCTGGAAACGACCAGCATAAAGAATGTGTTCAATGCGGTCGTTTGCTTCCTCGGTATTAAGATACTGTAGCTAAAGCTTCTGTGGTTGTCTGTTTTCATCGTTAACTGTTCTTTTAACTGACTGTAAGGATGAAAAATAAAGTAACCAGACTTGATATGAGTATTTGGCCCCAGTGGTTTTCTGACTTTTTTTGAATGGGATTTTGCCTGTCGAATCAGACTGTAGAATGAAGACATCAGACTACTGAGAGCATCCAAAGGAGGGCCACGAGGATGGTGAAGGGTCTGGAGGGGACCCTTATGAGAAGTGGCTGAGGTCACTTGGATTGTTCAGCTTGGAGAAGAGGAGGCTGAGGAGTGACCTCATTGCAGTCTATGGCTTCCTCACCAGGGGAAGAGATGGGACAGGGACCGATCTCTTCACTCCTGTGACCCATGACAGGACTCAGGGTAACAGCAGGAGCTGAATCAGGGGAGGTTTAGGTTGGATGTCAGGAAAAGGTTTTTCACCCAGAGGGTGGTCGAGCACTGGCACAGGCTCCCCAGGGCAGTGGTCACAGCACCAACCCTGCCTGAGTTCAAGCAGCGTTTGGATGATGCTCTCAGGCACATGGTGTGACTGCTGGGGTGTCCTGGAGGAGTTGGACTCTGATCCTGATGGGTCCCTTCCAACTCAGCATGTTCTATGATTCTATGACTTGAGTGTGCAACACTACAAAAGACTTGTCAAAAGTCACATTCTAGCTGGTGTAATGCCTACAGATGACCTCATTTTAAGGGGCAGGTTAGTGTTTATCTTTTAGAGCAGTTGTTGTTAAAGGTGGGTTTTCTGCCTTGTCTTTGGAAGTTGTCAAATGAGATGGTTTGATTTTTGTTGGGTTTGGATTTTTTTATTTTTTTAATTGCCTTCAGGCAAGAGGAATGTCAAGATGGACCTGTGGGTGGCCAGAGCAGCAGCATGGAGGGGGCAGAAGAACTAACCATTGCTAATGTCTGGGAGCTCTCGGGGTGTTGTCACCTTTGGAGGAGATACAGCACCTTTGGAGGAGGTACAGTTATGGAAACGGGGAGAAGCCTATTAAAGGCAGGAGACCTCTCAACAGTAGAACTCAAACCAAGACTAGCCACTTCTGCTCCTGCTGTGTGTGGGGCTGAACCACTGGAGCTGCATTGGCGCTGAATTTTGATTGCGCTCAGTCTCGAGTTTCTTAGCACAGTGCCCTGTGCTCCTTCTTATTTAAGGACCTAATCAGGAGCCTTCAGTCTTTCTGAGAACTTTTTGTTTATTTTGAGTTAATTGCAGTTTCCATGTCTCCAATCAGCCCTTCAAGTGCCAGCTGAGCAGCTGTTAGCCTTGGCCGTGCTTAAAAATGTCAGGCAGTGTCCTTGCCATGGTAGAATGCATCAAAACATGTTATTGCAGTCTTATTTTTTTATGCTTTCCCAAGAATTCAGATACAGGCAGCAGACCTGATCTGGCTTTTCCTTGTCCACACTTCCAGGATGTTCTCACGGTTCTCCCGAACCCTGGAGTGATGGCATGGATGGGGGGAAGTGTTTATCCCTGGACTGGCCGCTTAAGCAGGTGAATTGCTGGCAGTGCAGATCCAGTCTGAAACCCCAGAGGCTTTTAGTATCCAAGGTAAGCAGAAAGGGAGCTTTGGAGTTGGCTTTTCACCACTAGATGGCGTGGGCCCTCAAGCTTTGAGGGTAGAGGTCCACCTCATAGGAGAAACGTTGAGCGTCCATCAGGGCCGATGCTGTTGGACTTCTTTGCTTTTCCTGTTACAGTTTTTACTAATTCTGCTGGTGTTTAGCAGGGCTGGAGGGCAACTGAGGTGGTACGAGTTACTAAGAGTGTGTACTAGCTCCCAGGAGGTGAAGTTTCATGTCACACCTGCTCTCTTTGAAGTTTTATGGTATGAAGTTTATGGTATGACGGGTGGGATTTTATGGTATGAAGTTTATCAGGTTTATGATAAGGTGGAGTAGATGTTTCTGCTGCTGCTGGTCACTTTATCCAGGTACTCTCAAGCTTGGATCCAACATCCCCTTTCAGCCAGATAACTCCTGGGAGGACTCTGCAGCGCTAGCCGTATCTGTAGGTCAACTATGAGGTTGAAAATCCACACAGCTGTATCCAGACAGAGAAAGCTGCTGTGTTATCGGGTGGGATTTGGGTGCAAACAGCAAAAATAAATTATTAAATAAATAAATAAATCAATCCACATTATCTGGAAGGTCCACCCCTGAGCTGGAAAAATCTTCTAGCAGAAAAAGGCCTCCATTGGTTTAATGGTGATGTGTATGTGTTGCTTTGGAAACTGCCAGTGTAACAAGTTAAGATGAAATGAACAGGCACGTTTCAGAGCTGGGGGGGAACACTGTGTCATCCTCTGAGGCTGGCAAGGCCCGTCCTTGCCCTAGAAATGTTCTCATCTAAACATGGACTGATGCCTTGAACGTTGTGAGAGGAGAAAGGAGCAGGCGAGGGTTAAGAACTACATTTGGAGTAAATCCTATGAGTTTCTAAAGCTTTTTAACTGCAACTGAGCTATGCTAAGATGGAACAGTCAGCGCCAAAACGGGGTTCAACAGGGAAAAGCTGGATTTGGAGCAGAACAGCTACAGATGCTTGGGTCATGGACAGAGGGAAGGTAGAGCAGCAGGGGTTGTGCAGCATGGGATGCAGTGATGTCCCATGTCACATATCACTATGAATTGACATTTCTCTAAAACCTGCCTGATTGAAGGGTGGCTTTTGTCTCTCCTCCTTCTCCCTTGCTCACCATCCTGGGCGAGAAAGGAAGCATTTTTCTAATTAAAATGAATTAGTATTTACTTCATGTCTGGAATGCCAAATGTGTTCCACATTTGCCACTGGTGTGAGGCAGAATTTTTCCATACTGGACATCAGACAGTCATTTCACACTGGCCATAAACTTGTTTGCCAAACAGCAGCAGCTTCTTGGCAATCGCGTGAGGACACTGGCTCAGGGAGGACAGCAAAGAGGCTCTCATTTCTATTCTGAACCATTTTGGTTGTCCGGTCCCTCCTTTGCTGTTAGCTGACCTTTTTAAATTTAGCAGAGGAACAAAATGGAGCGTTCTCGAGAAGCAACCCTGCATCACCGACTGTCCCTGTGCGAGGACACAAGGAGCCAGACCGGGCACTTTGCTCTCGAGGCTTTCATTGCACTTATCCTCCCCAGCAGGAACATCTTTCCTTGGCAGCTGAGAACTGGTGTAAGCACAGAGCCAGTCTCAGGTTCTTCTCTCCTCCTTGTGCATTCAGGGTGTTTGAAGGAGGTAGGGCAGTTCCTCAGCAACAGTGAAATGGGGAAGTAGCTTTTGGGAAAGACTCTCTTAAAGATCCTTCAAGCCATGTTGTTGTTTCAGATGGAGCTCACTCCCAGATAATGCTCAGCTTGGTGCGTAGTAGGAGACGAGTGCTCTTACTGTTGGGTTGGAGGGGAAGGTTGGCCACATTGAGCAAGTTGCTCTTCCAGTTCCTGTGTGGATCATGGCTTCACCAGTAAATGCTGGAGAGGGGGAGCAGGCCAGAATGGGTGGACAGTGCCATCTGTCTCCTGCCCTTCCACTGTATCGTGGGGTTGTGTTGAGAGGAACTGCCCTGTTCACCTCAAGGAGCAGTGCCTGTGCTATGGTAAGGCGGTTTGGCATGCAGCTCATGCAGTGGAACAGACACCAGGAATGGGGCAGGAGCATGGCCCAACGCACTGTAGACCCTGAAGGTTGTATTTTTGACTTGATGCTGAGTTGTGTAATTGTTTCACCTGCTTCTTCTGGACTTCTTCTCAGTGGAGAAACTGTCCCTTCTCTTATAGGCTCAAGTTCTCACTGCACACTGTAAGCGCTGCTCAGTGAAAAGGTGCAAAGTCAACTCATTTTAGAACAGCTTTGACAGTGTTAGCAAGCAGCAATATTTCCTCTTAATATGCTTAGAGGACTCTGAAAACAAGAAAAAATAAGACCAAGTGTTGCCTTTTTTTTATATAAAAAAGCCAGTCATTTAATCATTTTAAAGGAACAAAATGGTGAAATTTACTGAGTGGGAGTGTGTGTGCTTACTGATGCAATGGCCCCATTAAATCATTTAATGTCATTTAATCATTTTAAATGACTCTCTACAAGATAACAAACTGTAATACAGGCTTGCCATAAAGGTTCTCCTTTTGAAAGCACAAACTATCAACATAACCGCTACGCTTCAAAACACTTTCTCACTTTCTAAGAATATACAGTGAAAAAAATGGACAAGGCAATCCAAAAGAATCCTAAACAACACCAGAACACAACAGGTCCACGTGGGTTGCTTTTTGGCAGGTGGCAGGTTACAACTGCACAACTGCCCCTCCTGGGTGCTAGGGCAGAGCCAAGCCCTGGAGCCCATTCTGGGCCAGCTGAGCTTGCGCCGGCTCCCGCTGCCCTTCCAGGAGCACCCTGCAGACTCCAGCACTGATATCTTGGTAGCTAAGAGCAGTCTTCACTCTGAGACAGTATGTTAGGGTTGCAAGATTTCACACTCTGCCAAAATGGTTTTGTTATCTGAGATGACAGATCCCATTTCGGTAAGGCACTGGTTTGAACACAAACTGGGCAAGCGAATAGTGAGGCACAAGTGCCCCTTCTCCAGGTGCTACTGGAGCAAGCTGCCTGCTCAGAGCTCATCAATGTGGGACCACCTAGCATCATTCAAGGACAGTAGTGTTTCAGCTTTAAAAATGCCAGAATCACCTGGAATTTAGCTAACTATGGCTCGCTTTAAAGCACGGTTTTTAGTCTGAGGACCACAGGCAAGTGGCATCCTGTGGCTTATTTTTAGGGGGTTCACAGAAGGCGAAGAACACAAAGGAGCTCACGTGTTTTGGAGCAGCCAGCATACATGAAATTTCTGAAGGAGTCTACCACTCTGCTAACAGTTTTAAAGGGTCTAAAGTGAAAATTACTGAGTGGGAGTGTGTGTGCTTACTGATGCAATGGCCCCATTAAAACAGGAGGTCATTTTTGGCAACAGTGTAGTGCAGAAGGACCAGCACCCTATGCAACAGAATTTGGAAAAAAAGCCCAAGAGTTGAGTGGAAGTCAGAACTGCAACAGATGCAATTAATTCCCAAGAATATGCCCTAGAAAAATAAGTGCTATTTCTTCATTAAACTGTGTATATGCTGTAGAGATGTTTGAATATCTGGTGTTCCAAATGAAGCTGTTCTCTTTCCATACAAATTACAATTTGTACGTTATTCCCTCTGGAAGGGACTGGTATTTTGAGATATTGCTCATCTGCAGCCTCAAAGATGAGCCCAGCGGACCCTGGGATGCTCTCAGCATAACTGAGTCCATGAATAATAAGGGTTTTCAGCCTGCCTGTTAAATTTTAATTGCCAATGCAAGGACATAAAAGGCAAACGTGTATGAATTTACACTGCTGGGAATCCATCCACGCTTTGAAACCCCACGTTGCACAGTTCTTAAGAACAGTGAAATTTGAATGCCATAAGATATTAAATACTTACGATTATGCCTTCCACCATAGAAGGTTCTGTTTCTTACACAGCCTAAAAATGCTTTCCTCCCAAATGCTGTACGCCCTGCCTGCTGTGCTCCTTGTTGCAGCTGTGCATATAGGTCAGTCAGAATAACCCAATGCTGTCTGTAACAAAGTGACATCCAGAGGAGAGTTAAATTTCCTGGAATTAACCTATAGAAAGTAATTTGTGAGAAGGGAACGGAGTTCTATGAGAACCATTACACTTGCTTCATGGATCGCTACAAGGAGGTTTCACAACCAAGTCCATGTGCCAAAATCAAGGTGGAATGAAACAAGAAGAGTGCAGCATCCAGTTAACAAATACACTGAGGGAACAGGCAGTACACACAACAGAGACGCACTGCTTACCCGACGCGTAATTTTTAAGGTGCTTAATTGATGGTTTAGGGAATGTAGCAACATATACATATATGCAGTGTATACAAATCTAAATGTGTATTAGAAACATAATACAGAACCAGATATATTCCCAAATCCCTGATTTCATTAGACTCTCTAAGGCGTAAGAATGCATTTAAAATATCTCATAAAAAAATCTAAAAAAAAAAAATAAATGATAACATTTACATAAAAATAGCTCCAGTTTGTTTGCTTTCTTGCTTTGCTGCTCACGGATTGGATCCCTCTGGGTCTGTTTCATAAGGAGGCCATTCGGACCAGAGAGAGTTTGAACAATTGTGCCTGGCGAGACAGCTCTGTCACTCGGTCCACCATCTTCTGCAGGGCTGCCGTGCTGGGGTACTGCAAGGCAGCCGTCTTGGTAGCCTGGACAACCCCCTTCAGCAGTTCACACAGCTGGTTGCTGGAGTTCATCACCTTGTTGCATATGTCCTGAGTTGTCACTTGCCTCGTGAGCATGTCCCCGATGAACACGAGCTTGTGAGCACTCAAAATGACAAATTTGCTGTGAGCCACGAAGATCCGGGGGGGCTGAGAAGCATTGACACAACTGAAAAACGCGTCGATGGCGTTCAGGAGGATGTTGAAGTGAGTCTCACACTGATCCGAGTAGAATAAAAGCAGCTGGCTGTCATGGGAGGTGGCAGGGCTGTTTGCAGTCTGGAGAGCTTGAAGTGGCTTCCACTTTGAGATGTCGTTTTCTACTGGCTTTGTGATCTCTTGCTCCAGACGTTGAAACTGATTGATCTGAAAGGCAAAGAAAAAGGCTCTCTTCAAAGAAGATTCTTGCAACAGGTTCTAACGTATCACAATTTTACCTTATGCCTCAGGACACCCCTGGGTGTCCTAGGCTGACCTTATGCTAAATAAAAAATAGTATACATGTTTTCTAAGAACTTTTATTTTGGAGAGTGAGGGGTAATCAAGTGCTTTGGTTACCATAAATCCAAATATACAGAGTCTGGAAGAGAAAAACATCTAAAATACTTAATTTGCATTAAAAAAAAAAGCCAAATCAACCTCCTGAATTTACAGGCTGTTGCTCACTTGGAATGTTCTGAAATCACAAGTGAGAGAGAGGGATCCAAGTGGCAATGACTCCTACATGATCTTTACAAAGCTGCCATCTCTGTGGGATTTTAAGATGACAAACCTTTAACTCTCACCTCCACGCTGCTTGAACAATTTTCTGCCATACGATATGGCAACAACTTATAGAAGAATTAATATGAGGGCAAAGTGACAGCCCTCAATTTTACACAAGCTACATTTTTAGCATTTAAAGTGATGTTAAGCACAGTACTTAATGGTATTGATGCTCGCTACAAAGACACGCGGAGAGAGTTGGGGTTGTTCAGCCTGGAGAGGAGAAGGTTATGGGGAGACTTTAGAGCAGCCTTCCAGTACCTGAAGGGGCTACAGGAAAGCTGGAGAGGGACTTTCGACAAGAGCATGGGGTGATAGGATGAGTGGTAATGACTTTAAACTGTAAGAGGGGAGATTTAGGTTAGACATTAGGAAGAAGTTCTTTACTGCGAGGGTGGTGAGACCCTCGCCCAGGCTGCCCAGAGAAGCTGTGGCTGCCCCCTCCCTGGCAGTGTTCAAGGCCAGGTTGGATGGGGCTTGGAGCAACCTGGTCTAGTGGGAAGTGTCCCTGGCCTTGGCAGGGGGTGGGAACTGTATGATCTTTAAGGTCCCTTCCAACCTAGACCATTCTGTGATTCATTCTATGATTCACTGAACAGATGTGCAGGCAGCACATGTACTCAGTGTGGTCCAGTGGTTAAAGCACTGGATTGCAGGTCAGGAAAGCCAAGTTCTCAAGCTGACTTTGTGACTGACCCACTATGAGACACTGCAGAAGTCTGTTTCTCCTCTGGAGTAAACTTTTGGAGACAGTGACTGCTTTTTATTCTACATATGCACTGGGCCCACCACAACTGTGCATTGTATAAAAAAAAAAATTAGTCTTTTAAATTGGGATGGTTGTTTTCGAGGGAAAGGCTTATTCCTGCCACAAGAGGTGTCCTGCTAAGCACTGAGAGCTGTGGCTGTGCTTCCACTCAACTGTGAAGGGGCAACAAGGAAATGAATAGGGCAGAGATGCTGATCTTCAGAACAGCTACTTTGCAGTAAATATTTAAGATTTCTTTGGCATGAGTAAGCACTGACACAGACGTGTGGGGCCAGGAAGGTGCTCCGATCCTGATGCTCGCCATTTACCATTCAGAGCATGACAGTGCGTGTCCTTGTCCTCTGTGTTGATAAATCCACTGATGGTGGAGCCTGACTGGCACAAATCCCACTTGGAAAGAAACTAACCTAAAGCCAATACAACCTGCCATCGTGGGACTTCCCAGCTGCCTGTGCTGGCACTCATGCTCACCTCCCAGCTGTACACTAGCAGTTGCACACTGCTTTATTTGACCAGTATTCCTTATGTGCAGGGAGCACGGCATTTTGACGTGATTATTGAACCTGAGCAAACATACCTGGTGGTGCTCTAGCTCCATTTTGCTCTGCTTGATGATATTTTCTTTTTCCAGCAGCTCCTTCTGTTGCCTTTCAAACTCTTCTTTCCCCTGTTTTGCATAACATAAGACACTGTGTTAAATTGAGACTGCTCCTGAGCTAAATGACAACTCATGGGTCAAAGAACAAGCTGCTCTGTATCGGCTTTCTCACTGCTAGTGCACCACTAAGAGTGTGGAGAAGGAAAGGAATAGCGTGGCAGAGCAAAAAGCTACTGCAACAGTCCTATTTGAGAGGAAGCAATCACCCCGCTGAAATTGCTCTTGAATAGAATCATAGAATCATTATGGTTGGAAGGGACCTCCAGGGTCATCAAGTCCAACCTTTGTCCCATCATATTCCTAACCATTAGACCATTAGACCATAATCAGATGAACTGTGACAATCTGATTGCTACTTCCCTGCAAACAGCTTCTGCAAAAACCACAGGCAACTCTTACCTGGCATGTTGGGTTTACCTACCTGCAGGTGAACATAATCGTAGTCATCCATCCAGCTCTTTTCCGAGCCCTCACTGGTGGTACTGGGAGGGTGCTGCCCTTTATTCAGAAGGGGAGGATGGGAACTGCAGTGGTTCTGTGCTTTTTCTCCGTGACGCTGCGTATGAGGATGGTCATACACATAGTCAGGAGAGTTCATGATGTTCTCTGGTGTGTTTTTGAAACGTGAACTGCTCAATGCCTGTTTGAAAAGCATCTCTGCATTGACGCTGATGGTAGTGGTCAGTTGCTTGGCATCGTCTGGGACTGTCCTTGCCACCATAACAAACCGATCCAGGTCATCACACTTGTTCTGCAGTCTGTTGACAGCCAGAACATTCAAAGACCAGTTGTAGCTGTTCAAGTCATGACTGGTTTGGGTAAGAATCTGGTGAGAGTCCTCCAGCCTTTGCACCTCCCTCCTCATTTTGTTGAGGAGGCTGAACTCGGATAGGCAGGAGGCATTGGCTGCTGATCCTTTTGCAAACTGGAGGTACTCTAACAGTGACTGTTCCACCTTATCCACAGCAGCGTGAATTTCATTGATGTGTTTCTCCATGTACCCATAAGACCGCCAATCTGCTGTAATGAAGGCCATGAGGTTATTGACAGCTGTCTCCACTGTCTGTTGGAGGCAATAAAGCCTCTCTATGGCAGTGTCTGGATCAAGGATTAGTCTTTTGTCCTGTGCAGTTGATGCTGAGAAAGAAGAGTCTTTTGATGTTGTTGAAGACGTGGACATGTTACTCCTCGTGCTTCCTGTGCTGGAGAAAGACAACCTATTTATGCCATCAGTCACATCCTGTAAGCCTTTAGTGTCTTGGAGGACTGGTGGTGGCACATCATATACACCTTCTCTTCCTTCTGGGAGGAGACTTTCGCTGAGTCCTGTCTGTTGTCCTGGGAATGCGATTCCCCTTGGGGTATCATAAACATCTTTCTGAGGTGCAATTTGTTGTCCAAGAAAATGGTTTTGATGGTTCACAGGGATGTCATAAACATTCTGTTTCTGTGGCACTCCATCTGGCAATAAAAGGCTTTCAGGAGAAAATTTATTAAGTTCTTTCCCAGTTGCTTTGGTGACGGGAGGAGGAATATCATATACTCCCTCTGGTCTTACACCATGGCCCACTGGAGACGAAAAATCCTGCAAGTTTTCCCTCAGGCCTGTATCATCTCGGCATGCAGATGGAGGTGTAGCGTAGACCTGAATCACAGAAAGCAAACCATGAAACCTTTGGCTAGAACAGCAAAATTGCATCTTCCATATGGCCAATAAAATGCTGGGATGGAAGATCTGCCATTGACTCTTATGGAGTCAGTGACTTATCCTGAGTTTGACTGAGCATCAGTTTTAATATCTCACTTTTTTAACATTCATCTTGATGCAAATTCTCATAAGCAACAAAATCCAAAAAGGCAGCATGCTGCCACAAAGGTAACATAGGTTTAATTATCAATTCACTCTCCATAAAGTTAATAATTTTGATGCAGTGCCTCACTTTACCACTTTTAACAGGTTAAAAACCTAAGGAAATCTTTAAAGTACTGCATCTCCTTTTCCTTCAGGATCACACATGAACTCTTGTTTAAACATCTCTCTGGTCAGACATGAAGCTGCAGGATCTTCTAGAAGCAGTGCAATACTTACCCCTTTGGCAGGTGGTATGTCGTAGACTCCTAAAGCTTTTGCTTCTCCCATGGGAACTGGAAGTGCAGGACCCTTAACCGATGCTGGGGGAATGTCATATATCTAAAGAAAGAATAAATTGGTTACAGAAACAAGTCACCCCAGGAAAGCTCTGATCTCACAGATGAGTTTTCTTGGTTCTTGTGTTTCCTCTCTAACAGCCTGAAAATGATCAGAGCTCTTCAACTTTGCTTCATATGGGAGAGCTGCGTGGATTTGCCTGGTATTTTGGGACAGTTAGAATCACAGAATGGTTTGGGTTGGAAGGGACTTTAAAGACCATGTCATTCCAACTGCCCTGCCATGGGCAGGGACACCTCCCACCAGACCAGGTTGCTCCAAGCCCCATCCAACCTGGCCTTGAACACTGCCAGGGAGGGGCAGCCACAACTCCTCCGGGCAACCTGGGCCAGTGTTTCACCATCCACACACTCAGGAGGAAATGCACCTTGCTAGGTCCCCTCTGGGCAACTATGTGGACAGCAGGCTGGAGAGATGAAGTCACGGCTGACTTCCTCCCAAGTTAAATCAAGGCCAGTCTATTACAGGTACCTGTTGGGGTGAAGAGAGGAACAGTATATTCATGTGACCAGAACTGATCACACCCTTGCTGATAGAGATTAGAGGGGCCGAGGAATAAGCTTTTCCTAGTACATACTGAACTCTGAAACTAAGGCTGCTCGTGTCAGCATCAGCTGTCTGCTTTATAGGGTGCAGTGTGAGCTGTCTTGCTAGGAGAGTCAGTACAGTTGTCAGATGTTTCAAGTGTTCCACTTGGTGGCATGTCCTACATTGAGGTGGGTTCTGTGTGTGGTCTAAGGTCACTATCTGAATGTCTCTCAACCCAGACTTCCCAATAGCTCCAACCATTTGGTATCTGTGTTGTACTACTGTGTTTCAGTGTTGTTCCCTAGAGCTGCTCCCTCCGAGAGCCATGGAGAGATGCAGGATTGTGGAGTTACAGGTTCTGCAAACAGCCACTCTAGATGTCTATAGCCTTGGGGACTGAATGCTAAGGGTGTTCTCCAGAACAAAGATACATTTCAATTTCAGTGACAAGGTGCAATAGGCAAGTGGTGAAAAATCTCCCTGCATAGTAGTTGTTCATATAGGCAATAATTTTACCCTTACTTGAGTGAATTACTGTCAACTATGCAACAACAAAGTAAGGGGAAAAAAATTGTTCCTGGGCAGCAAGTTTATTCTGTTTAGATACACTCTTTGATCAAAACACAGAAAATAAATGGGACTTTTGCGTTTGGTGTGCTGCCAAATCTCAGTCAACATCAAATACGACTTTGAAATACTTCTGTGCTCTGTGAATAAGCCACAGCATCTAATTAAACCATATTTTCTCTCTGAAATGAGAGAACTTGCTTTGCTCATAAACCTCTGGTAGAAATTCATCACCTTTTGTGCCCTGTCAGTGGTGTTGGCAGTTTTATTGGTACCTACCCCTTGGAGAGGGCGAACAGGGGGGATATCGTAGGTATCCTTCTGGTATTTGGAAGGGAATTCATAAACATAACCTTGTCCTGACCTGACTGGAGTTATTACCTGTGGGATAGAAGAAAAAGAGCAAACATAAGCCTCTGAGGATCTTGGCATATTCTCTCTGTAACTGCACAGGGTATAAACAAACTGGTCCTATTAACACTCATGCTTTATGTGGCAATGTTAGTAACACAAGTCCACATACACTTCTGACAGCTGAACACCACACAATGACTGTTAATAGCTACAAATACACCATCTTTTCCTTTTTACAGTACTGTAGGACTGCTGTTTTTATTTACTGTGCTGTGATACAATCCTAAACAGCTACACTAAAGCTAGACTGGCCAGATGAAGGAAGCCAGCTTCACTCAGCGCTGCAGGACCTTTTTTTATCACGTATCTGGACACTTTAGCTCTTTCCCACACTTGACTAACCCGAAGTAGTGGTCAAGCAGGGTTGCTCCTTTATTTGGGTGAAACAAACCCCTGCTCTGGGTACTTCTGGCCGTGGTTAAAGGAAGTGAGAGGTTAAAACAAGAAGTGTTTGATTCTGGGTATTCACGACTACAGCCTGCCTACATAGGTGACTGCAGACAGAAAACCTGAGCTGACTGCAGGGCTGTGCTTAGCAGTGCACTCTACTTAGGGGTAGCATTTATTTTCCAATTAGAAATGCATCAGAGGCTTTTATGCCTGCTCCTTTCTAGGCTTCTGAGAAAGCTATGTGAAAGACAGAAAATACGACCTTAAGAAATGCAGGAACACCCAGCAACCACCAAGGTTTGTTGACAATGTGAAAGACAACTTTTTTCTGCCCGTGACTCAGGTGTATTTTCCTGTGTGGAGGATTACTACCCAGTAACAACATGTCCTGAGCGATTTAATCATAAAATCCTCTACAAATGCTGATCTGGTCTGCACTGAGTACAAGAATGTTTCCTGTTGTACCTCCACTCCTCTTCCCTTCCAACACTTTCCATTAAGTTAAACGTGGACTGCTTGCTCCTAGCCAACTCAGAACAGAAGCAGCTCTTCACCAAAGCATACCTGGAATGAACATTAAAAGTAATTAAAAGAACACCCACATCACTTGACGAAGTGAAAATGTGGAGCATTTGTTCTGACTCTCACATCCCCAAGACACGACCTCACATGGGAAGCCAGGACATGTGGTTACACTGCTGCTTCTGTATGAGGAAGAGGCAGAAGAAGTAAGAAAGTTACCAAAGGCAGTGTTTTCAGAAGTAGCTTTTGATTTTGGATATTCACCAATAAATATATTAAACTAGCTTGCTGCTTCTGAATGGGATGCTCAGCCCTTTCAACGCATTGTTGAACCATTTTTTATGGTTTTGAATGTTTGATGGCAGTTTAGTTTGAAAACAGACTTCAGAAGGAAGGAGGTGGCTGCGGAAGAAAGGTTCCCCTTCTCCAACTGCCGGCACAGGGATAGCAGCCCCATCTGGTACTTAGGAATTCATTTCCTAACAAATGTCACTGAACTCCAGACCTCATAAGGATTCTTTTTTCTTTTACCTCTTCTCATTTAAGAATGCCTGTGGTCATCGGAGTTTAAATAATCCTGCATTTCAAACCAGCAATTTTCCTTGTTTACGCGTTAGAGAAAACAGATGGTGTTCCCACAAACTATCTAGCCCAACATTCTCAAAACATTGTTAACCACTTAATCCATGCAGAGCAACTAACGGGGACCAGGTTTGGCTCTGGTGAAACATGTAATAAGCCTATTTAAAACTTCTGGTACTGCAAAACAAAGACAACTGTGCAGAAAGTTTGTTCTGTTCCTGCTGAAGACCGTGCTCTTCCAAAAGCAATTCCTTGGGCCTTTTCCATGCCAATGGCATGTTCCTAACCAAGAAAAAGAGCTGAATGTGCATGTCCTTTGCAAAATATCCAGTCCTGTGGTTCATTAAATCCCTATTCCTTAAATATAAGGAAAAAACCCAAACCCTTCTATTTCTTCTAGGATTAAAATGGACATTAGGCTGCAACAGAGAACATTCCTAACCAAGGCAACAACAAGACAGTTCTTGTGCTTACACGAGATGCACAACACTGTAGTTTACATTGTTTAACAGGGACAAAGAACAAATAAAACCTACTGAAGCCAACAGAATTACTCTGAATTTATAGCAGCACTGTGGAGGGTGGAATCCAGACTGTTCCATGATCAGCAATGCCTGATAAGCAAAAACCAAGCTCCGCTGAGTTTTACAGGTGAGAGAACTGAAGCAGGGATATGTTGCACCTCTGCAACTCCTTGCCTCACCCAAACCACCAGCAGACAGGGGGGCTGAAAAGGGCAGCTCCCAGTACTCTGGAAGGCAGTGATAGAAGCCACTGAAGGATGCTGGATCAGGCAGTGAGCCACCTCTGGCCCTTCCTTCTGTTTCGCTGCATGTACTTAGGAAGCTAAGTGTGTCTCTTTAAATGTTTTTTCTCGGGAAAGGTTCCGTGGCCAAGCTGAATTCCTGTGTTAAAAAAAAGAGTCTCTGAGGTAACCTGGGTACTTGAAAGGACCTGGCTGGCTGGTTGAAACCATGTCTTTCTTACAGAAAGCACTTAGTGTTTCCTCTCTTGTCTTTTGCAAGCTCCATGAAGATTTCCAGTGACTGATAATGAGTTTCCTGAAAGTAACACCTATTGTATCACCCAGTATTGTCTGCTGTAAAAAAAAAAAGAGCAAAAATGTTTGCAAGCAGGCTTGACTTACTGATTTGCTACATACAATGACACATGCTCTGTTCCCCAGCTGTTAGTGAGTAAAGAGTTGGAGTTTCATCCTCACATGTGTTAAGGATACTCACTCTCTGAAGTGTTTGTTTCTGTAAGTTGCTATGGGTCTTAGGGTTATCAAATCATAACGCTTTATTTTAACCTAGATAATGTATGACCATCAGGTCACTATAAAATGATCCTGTAGAGTATTTTCTCCATGACTGAACTGTTGGAGAGCTTTACACCAAGGCTCACAAGCTGAAAGAGACAGGGGGAAGCCTACAAAGTTATTTCTTCCAATGCACCAGGCTAATGCACCAAACAACTGTGAATTGTTTCTAGTGCTATGAGCCCGAGCTTTCTACAAGGCAAGAGGAAATCAGCAGAAACTACTGTATCTCCTTTCCTGGGCTGAGTTATCAGCTCTGCTGTGTGGCGGAAAGAAGTGTGGTATCAACACACGGTGACACCTCCGCCTGGCTCTGAGCGGGTGCTCCCCAGCGGATTTTCTGAGAAGTAAGATTCAAGATGTGTAAAGATAAGGATGTGTGACAAATACTGCCCTGATACAGAACTGATTCATTGTTCTTGATGTTTCCATCTACAAAATACCTGCCTATTTTCTCCTATGCCTTATGTCCCTTTGTTGTCCAAGACCTATACCTATGAAGATCTGGTTTCGTACATGCTCTCAGGGTTAAAGCATGTCCAGATGTCACAGGCTCAGGGATTTAAACGGAAACTTTTAAATGTGGCTATGAAGTGCCTCACCAGTAGAAGCCCAGTCCTAAGAAAATGCCCCACTGGTGTTGTAATGCAAGTAACAGCAAGCAGTGAAAACGGGTGTTAGTTACACTCTTCTCCTTTTGAGGTTGCATTACTTCAACCAGATTTATGCAAATTTTGGGTTGTGTGTCCTGGAGATGTAGAACACAAGCTGGGAAATTGATTTAAAATACAAAATGTGAAATCATGAGCTGGCCTTGATTCAAACCCTCAAATGCTTGTGATCTGGGTATAGCTACTGCTCTGCAACTGGCCTAATCCGGACTTTTCAGTTTCTGGTGTGACCCCTTCCATTAACTGCCACACAAAAGCAGGCTCATTACATTATCTTTCAGTTTTTAATTTGTACTAAAATCTTAAGTGCAGATGTAGAGGATGACCAGAGGGCTACCTGATTGTTGATTGACAGAGCAGCCCTCCTGGTCATCACATTCAGGTGCTAATTGTTTGGTAATAATAAAGCTAATGGCCTAACAAGGGGGTGGACCATAAAAGGCAGGGCTTGAGGCACCAGAGGACCTTCAGTGCCTGAGCACCGGGGGAAGGAGCAGGATGTGCTCTGCGAGTTGGAGTTTGAGAAACTGCTCAGCCTACGATACCAGCAAGGACATCGAGTGCTGGGAAAGGAGGCTGGGTCTGTGCATCCAGTGCTCTGGGGCAGCTTGCTGCCATCTTGGGAATATATCATCTAGCTTCGCCTGGATCCCGGACACATCGCCTTGCCTGGATCCCCAGCATCTGGTGACCCCGACGTGATCCGGTAAGGAGCGTTCGGGATCATAACAAAAGGCGAGGGAAAACTGTCGTTGGCAAAACCTTGAGAAAGGTGTTAGGCTGTTTGTAAAAAGACAGGTCTGTTTGAAAAAGGGATTATAAAGACCATACTAAACAACAATCAGGTAGCCCTCTGGTCATCCTCTACAGCAGGTTAATTGTCTTTCCAACAATTTTTTAAATTTATTTTCTTTAATCTGGTTACATAAATACCTAAGCTCCCATTAGCACAAAAGGGCAGGGCTGTATGAAGTGTGGTGGAATGGCACTGCCACACATCAGCTGCAGCTTTGGATTACGGTGCTGAATTTTTGCTCGCTGCTGGTGTTCACGACCACAAACCAAATGGAGGTACAAAGGTCTGTGTCCCTACAGACCTTCCCAAATGAGCAGTACAAGGCACAAAAAAGCTCAATAATGTTGTCATTGATGAGGTTTTAATGCTTTTTCTCTCTCTCTTTCTCTTCCTCTCTCTTTCTCCCTCTCTCTTTCTCTCCCATGATGCTTTTGTGACCCGATCCTGCTTTTGCTCACACCAACCCCAGGGCTTTCTGCCAGTTGTGTTATGAACAGCATTTCTTCTCGCTTCGGTGGAACAGGCTTGGTGCTGGCTGGCCTTGAATTGCAAGGCTGACTGGGAAGGGGTATTTCCTAACTTCTGGTGGAGTCATTCTTGCTCACAAAATTAGATTAAAAAGAGTCAAACCAACACTTATGAGGGCGCCCCATTTTTTGAGAGGAAGAGAACAAGAGACTTGAGCAAAACATACCCATTATTATTAAATTATCAGCATTTGTAAGAGAAGTGTGAAAGAGGATACTTATCCAACACTCTCACTAAGAGTTTTAGCAGTGCCATCCCCATGACAATTACTCATTTTTAGACAGACACTGACATCACCACGTCTGCACGCGTTGGCCAAAGGAGCTGATGAGCTGATGCCTTACAGTGCTGGTGACAGAACAGGCATGCACTCTCAAATAAATGTCTGTGGATGGATCTTATGGAGAAACAAAACCCCCAAATTATTGCGTGGTAAGTTACTCCAGTGGAGAAATACATTTATCTGATAAAGTATTCTCTGGAAACTTGTGATTAAATTTGAGCTGGAGTTTTGATTGATGAGAAGCGTGTGGCAAAACTCAGCACCTCAGCCTTTTGGTAACTTGCCCATGATAAATAAGCAGCATCTTGCTTTGGCCATCCCAGTCTGTCTAGCCTTCCCATTGTAAAAAGGTTGTCACATGAGGAACTATTTGGCACACATACACTTGTTTTCTATGCTGGTAATACTATGACTGCCTTGTCTCAACAACAGAAGCCTAAATTTAGAGAAGGTTTGTAGGAGAAGAGGAAATGAAGAAGGATGGGAAGATGAGGTGCTAGGACAGGTAGGGCAGAGAGTGGTCTTACTGTTGTGAATGACATGAAATCCTAAAGGCAAAAAGAAATAAATCCATTTGGATCAGTCCAAACAACTTGTTTTAATTCTTCTGAGGGGCTTCATCTTATTTCTGTTATTTCTTTCCTCCTATATTGAATTTCTAGATGGAAAGTTGGAGAGGCAGGAGGGGGGGGAGGAAAGCTTCATTTGGGAATTGCTCAGTTAGGGTATTTCAACGACTTCTTGTTTCCCTTCAAATACTTTCTTTCTTTCAAGACATTTCTCAGAACAGTCCCCAGTTTCAGTTTTGGTGAATTGGCATTTCCCAGTGGGCAAAAAAAAATGGTTGAGACGAAGCATTGCCAAACTGTTTCAGTTCCCCAAGAGTGCCCTCAGAAGTAGACTTGGACAATAACAATGGAAGTGTCCCTAAATCTTTTGGGTTGGGAACTATGTTGCTCTGAGAGAAGCAGATGAAGAAAACCTTCCATCAGGGAGAAGCTCAGTTTAACGTGATTTAGAGAGGTTCTCTGGCTCAAGAGCTATTTTCTGGCTCCGTTTCTGTATGGGTTTCTCATGGCAGCTCTACAGACAAGTGCTCCCATTAACTGGTGTTTAGATTAGCATAGCTTCCTTTGGCAAGTTTATGAGAGGTATACCTTTTGAACAGATATAAACTCCAACCTTAACTGTCCGTGGCATCTGTATAATAATTACACCAGACCTCAGCCAGGACTGATTGTGCATATTAAAAAGTTATGATGCTGAGACCCAATGGGAATTTGTTAGCATCTTTTAAGGATTAGGGATGGCCTGTAAATATGGAAGGTTGGTCTCCTAAGAACTTAACTACATGAATTTCACTCTGATTCCGGTCTAATTATCTGTTTTAGCAGAAAGGTTAATTTAGATTCACATAAACCAAAACAAAACTGATGCAATATTATCACTGTCATTTAAAAAGAAAAATGGAAACGTTTCATGCCAGACATGGGGAATAATGATATTCTGGTGCTAATTAGTCTTCCTCCAAAACATCTAGAAAAATCACCAAATGCCTGCAAAGCCTTTAGGTTTCAATAGAACCATGTTTTCAGACTGTCAGCAACCCATCCTCATCTGTCTGTTTCCTGTCTCCAGAAACCACACTTCCTCCGTATGATGAGATATCACTTCTTGAATAATCAGATTTCCACTCAACATTTCTGTAAAATGCTCTGCTGCTGTGCTTGGGTTTTAGTACTAACAGGAAAATCCAGATCACCCAAACTTAGCATTTGGTGACTGTGTTTTCAGAAGGTCCAGTTAGGTTTCTAACCACCAAGAAAGATCCCATAAGCTCATGTTTTTCTTTTTATTATTCTTTTTTTAGCTAAGGTTTGATCCTGCACTCGTGCAGACAGATTTGTGTCCCTGGGGATCTCAGTTGTTGGATGAGATTGAAGGACTGGCCTTTTTTCTGATACTGCAGGGAAAAAATGCATGCCTCTGGTCTACAAATAGAACTAATTAAAGAGAGCCCTGCGCTTAGGGAGAAACTGGGAGTAATGTTGAGCTCATATGTTTGCTCAGCCTAATAAAATGCAGTCTTTTTCTTAAAATACTTCTCTACAAATCACATCAGTGACTTACTACTGCTCAGTCTGACTTGTGGATGAGGGTTTCTTCACTCAGTGGTTTTCATGGAGACTGCTGAGGACAGATTAACTGCACAGGCTTTTTATCAGTAAAATGGCTTTTCTCCTATTAACATCACGTGGAAAGTTACAAGTGAAACTCCCCAGTCTATGGAAAAGGTTGTGTGCTGTTCTTACCATTGAGCTTGTATTTAATTTGAGAGAATTTAATCCTTCAGAGCACACTCCATGAAACAGAGGACTGAGTGTTGAGGTATGTGTTACCATTCCTGCCACACTCAGCAAATTTGCTGTGTGTTCAGCACTTTTAACACTGAACTAATATTTTGTTACGAGGGCTACAAACTCCCAAAGTAGAATTTGTAACATCAAAGCAGAAGAAAAGAGGGGCTATAAGATGACTGTTTGGGCCATACCACAGGAAGCTGTAGTATTTCAGACTTGAGGGTAGATGGGGACTTATTTCAGGATAGAGTAGTAAATACATTTTGCCAATAAACTTGAACACTAGATATGCTCCTGTTCTTTTTGATGACAAAATATATCTGCCACACAACTCCTTACTACGCTTAATGTATGTCTTGTTTTACTTCATAAATGTGCAAATAGGCAAGAAAAAAGATAATGTAAAGGCAGGCTTATTTCTGGAACAAATGTTACATGCAGCCATTTGTTTCCTCCCAGCTAAGACAGTACTTGTTTAACTGGAAGGAAAAACGTCATAATGTGGCTAACTGGCTTCTCCTACTGAAGTCTGTGCCAGAACTGTCAGGGTGGTGCTGCTTGTGGGGTGGTGTTTCCACTTTCTCATGGATTCAACCAACATGACTCTAAGCATAAATCAAGACCAGGGAACAAGGTCTTTTCCCCTAGCTGTCCTGCTGAAGGCAGTGAACTCTTGAAAAGAGGTAGCGAACTCTTGAAAAAAGGTGGAGACTGCAGGATGGCAGGGTGTGAAACTCTTGATCTTTCAAGGGCATGTTTATACTTGGAAATAGTCCAGGGATGTTCATGTGTGGATATGAGTTCCTTCCCTATTTTGTTTCACCCACTTTCAAAAGGTGGATAAATCTGAGTGTTTCCTAAACTGTAATGTTCTGGTTCAAACAGACCAACAAACAATAAGCTGATGTGTTCCAAGTTGGCATTAACCTCTATATGCCCGAGTTAGTCCATGCCTTGTGGGAGCTGTAGTTCAGGTAGTGCATCAGCCTCAGAGTCTTTTTTGTGCTGATTTCCCTTGATCAAAAGTTCTCTTGAAAACCACTTGTTCCTACAGAAAGCTTTCAGAATTTGTCAAAACTGTTTTCCCACAAGGAAATGTTTCCCTTAAATTTTTTGGCCAATGCTATTTTCAGGCTGGCAGGGACAGCACAATAGACCAGTTAGGGGAAACACTGAACCAGAAAAAAGTGTTTAAATTCTGGTGGTGACTTTTTTTACACGTAGCTTTCCCTAGTTTAAAGCTTATGTGCGAACTAATGATTAATCACAGATGCAAAAGAGACTTTGGGCTTTGACAGCACCCTTCCCAAAGGATGTTCTCAAAGCAGCCTTTACAGAATGAGCTCTCTCATAATTACCCTGTGCATTGTGCAGATGAGATTGCTGAGATGCAAAAACACCACTTCAGACTACGCAGAAGACTGTGGCAAGGATAAAACCCAGATTTCCTGAAAGTCAGATTTGTCCAAAGGTTCCTTCTCTCTCTTCCCTGGTTGCAGAAGAGAATACGTTTGAAAGCAGAGCACAGAAAGAAGGAATAAATTCTAAGATACAACTTTCGTATCTTTTTGCTCCTCAGATGCTCTTCACACTTAGGGGTGTAACCGTTTTGTGACTAAACCTGCAGCACAGCTTTTACAGCACAGCTAACCAAGGCTAATTTTAAACCATCCCTCATTATCCCTGTCGTTTGTAGGGTGAGTTTTAGAAGGTGGTATTTTTATTTGATAGAAGGAGCCAATACAGCTCTGTTGTCAACAAGTAGCTTGGCCAGAATCAATTCATCATGGTAATTACCTGCCTCAGGACTCCTTTTTGACTTGCTCTGCCTTTCTGGCTAACAAGATGCGTTACCTCAGCACAGCTTTATAACATGCCTGCTGTTGATTTACTGTTGCTTAAGGCTAGAGAATTCCTGCCTGACAGCAGTTCCTAAGCTCTGCCTGTAAAACTTGTAAGGCATCCAAACCACACATCTGCACAAAGAAAACAGGCAAACGCACACAGGAATGGATAGGAGAGAAACTGCTGCTGGTCCTGCTTAGAATGGTGTCTAGAGGACGTGGTCTTCTCTAGCTACTGCTATGAGAAGGGAAGAAAGCTTAAATATGGGAGAACCACACAGCAAAATCCTTCAATGGCCAAAAATGCACAGTTTGCTAACCAGCTGTTTCTGCTGGTGAAGAAGGCAGAGTGGACCACTTAAACCACTGAGGCAGGTGCCACAAGTCTGAGAAAACAGATTGATCGTTTTGGAAGTCAAAGCAAAGATTCCCAAAATCAAATCAAGATTTCCTGCTTTCCTTAACACTAAGGATTGCTTTTACTGATCCCCAGAGGAGGAGGATCTGGGGGACAGACTGTTTCATCAGACAAAGGAGACAAGTGCTAAAGTGCTTCCCCTTAATTAGGCATTTCTTTTTCTGCCTTTACCTGTGCAGCAAGTGCAATTTTCTCATTTTATCTTGCAGCACACCCTACAAAACATAATTGTGGAAAAGCTGAGCAAACAAACCTCTGTAACTCAACTTGGAATGATTTCACAGACCTTTTGCTCAGAAAGAAAAAAGTCCATTTATACTTATCAAGGAAAATGAAATTATAAGAAGGAAATAAAAGCATTAGAAGATGTCTTCCAAAGGACTGATATGAAAAAGGCTGAGCCGGGGGTGAGGTGGGGAAAAAAACCTGAAACAGACTGTCTTGTCAACATAAATTAGGAGATCAAAGCTTAAACCAGTGGGGAAGTTCCTGACAGAGACAGCACCTGCTCATGTAGCTTACATATAAATACCACACTTTAAACTCTAGAGGCAAGGAGGATGCTAATAGCTGGAGCAGTTGAGCTGGGAACGGAGGGACTGTAGGAACTTCTTTCTGGCATGACAATAAGGGGTCTGGAAAGCCAGGAGAATCTCCTTCCTTCCTCAGGTACCTTCCCTAACCCTTTTCCGTCGCCAAGGCACTGTGTGCCACCAGGGTACCTGGCATGTACCCTGTGAAGGTAAAATGAGACAATGACAAGAGATGAGGAGAGCCTGAGAGGGACAGCAGGAATAAGGGGGGACCCACATAACGCAGTGCTTCGCACTGGAGCTTTGGGAGCTCTCAGCTGCTGCAACAATGGATGCACCATGGAGCTGTTGCAGCTCTCACTTTCAGTCAAGAAACGTAGCTGTAGATAAACATCAAGTGCACTCTTATAAATTTTAGGTTTGGTATTAAAACATCCTTCAATATCATCATCTTGCTCCCTTATTCCACCAAGTATGGCCCTTGTCTCATCAATCATTGCCCTCTCTTTGTAGTTTAGACCCACTGGGACTTCTGCATCCAGGGAGTACATAATTTTTAATTAATCAAAAATGACTCGGGCAGATGATGTAACTGTTCATTAACCTGTGGGAGAGTTAATCTTACTGCAGCAGCTCTCTTTCGAGCATACAATGCAGCAGTGCCCTAGGCCAGATGTGCTTCAGTCCCCCTGGGGAGCCTGTGAGGACACAGGTCACACACTTCCCCTCACCTTTAGCAGCTGCTGTAGCACAGCTCCAAAATGCTCTACTGTGTATTTTGGTTGCAAATGAAGCGAGCTGTTAAGAACTGGGCCTTTCTTTTCCTCCCACAGCAGTAAAGTAACTTCATGTAGTTGAGATACAGGAAGGACAAACATATACATGTAAAGTCCACAGGCTATGACTGGACATTAATCACTTCATTGGTGATCAGCACAAGCAACCTGCTTTGGAGCTATGACATGAAAGCAAATGCACGCACCTTGTTGGTCAAGGCTGGACCATCAACACATCTCTGCATGGAGGGTGGCACCTGGTAAACATCTTGTCCCATAAGACCGTGACCAGTGGGTATTTGGTAAATTCCCTGATTCAGATGGGAAGGTGGCACTTGGTAGACAGGGTCCCGCGCTGAGGCGTGCGAGCTTGGCACTTGGTAGATCTTTTGCTGGTTGAAGGATTGATGCATCAGTCCGGAATTGGACATATCCTGGCCAGAAGGACTGTCCTGTACCACCGGCCCTATCAGGAGCTTCACGCGGTTGCCTGGAACGATGCCTTGCCGGCCGTGTAAGGAGCAGAGCCACCATCCTTCAAGACCTTCAGTGTTCTGTTCTATCACTGTCAGAATGTCTCCTTTGCGGAAGGCCAACTCTTCTGCACACTCAGGGACATTATCATACAGGGCTCTTGCCATAAGATTCTGTGGAGAAAGAAGGGCAAGAAAAACAAATGAACAAACCAGCTAGATTTTTTCTGAAACTTTTTCTAGCACATTCTAGGTGGAGAGATGCAAGAACTCAATTTGGAAAAGTGTGCAGGAAATCAAAATAACACAGAAAATTATACAGCACGGATTCCTCTGGGCCAGTTTGGAGAAATGAGAGGCTTTTGCATTACCAAGACTGCTAAGTGAGAACTCTTTCAGTAATACTCGGTCAGACAGAAGTTCTTTATAAGGTCTATTCACCTGGACAGAAGTAAAGAGAGTTCTGCTCTTGGCATTGAGATGCTCTTCCTGTGACTGAGGGCTTGTACATTAATTTGACACTAATTCCCCTATTAATGTGCTCTGTGTACTGCTGCAGTTAGCTAGCTGGTATTTTAAACAAAACCTGGACAAAGCTCTTGGGGGACATAATCCAGAGCAGTTGTTTCCAAGTGTTTTTATATTTGCAGGGTCTCAAAAGACTTTACAGTAGAGGTGCAGATCCCATCAGTGTAAAGACAGCAGGCTGGCTTTTCTTAGATGCCACCTGCAGGCTCCTTAAAGTCAGGGATCTGTAGACCACCGGGTGAGAAAAAACAGCCTAAAATACAAATTGACAAAATGTCAGATTTTGAATTACCATGCTCCCATCGTTATGCAGCTCTGTGCCTTCTCATTCTTTCTGTAAACTTCCTCGGTGGCACCGCACAGCACAGCACTCACTTAGTAGGTAAAAAGCTCCCTCCCCTCTGCTACCTAACAACCACCACCACCACCACAAAAAAAAAATAATCAACCTCAAAGGCCAAGGTTCCTTGGAGTCCCACTCGCTATAGAAAGATCTTGAAGAGAACATTGTTTAAAAAATAATGTGCCCAGTGACCCCAGCTGGAGTCATGCCTTTGCCACTGGGAAAGCTGTACCACAGGACTCAGGGTAACAGAAGGAGCTGAATCAGGGGAGGTTTAAGTTGGATGTCAGGAAAAGGTTTTTCACCCAGAGGGTGACAGAGCACTGGCACAGCTCCCCAGGGCAGTGGTCACAGCACCAGTCCTGACTGAGTTCAAGAAGTGTTTGGATGATGCTCTCAGGCACATGGTGTGACTCTTGGGGTGTCCTGCACAGGGACAGGAGTTGGACTCAATGATCCTGGAGGGACCCTTCCAACTCAGCATGTTCTGTGGTTCTATGAATTTAGGTACTGAACATGACCATAGAGTGTATCTATATGTAACTTGGGAGGAGTCTAAGGGCAGCCAAGGAGTGTCTTGACCTGTGTCAACAGAGTTTAAGCATTCTTACATGCATTTTGCTTGATCATGTCAGGCAGAGCAGTAACATTAATATAGGGAACTTCACCCAGGCCTCCTCCCAGGCACTTGCCCAGTGTTTCAGGCAGGCTTTGCAGCTTGCCCTGACCTCTCTTTTGTTGTGAAGTATGCTACCAGCAGTACCTCTGCTAAGAAGTTTTAAGCCAGCTTCGAGTTGATGCAAGATTGTGGTCTGTGAGGTACAGATGTGTTACTAACAAGTGTCATCTCCTCTCACGGATTGAACCAGCTCCCTCCCCTCTTTCTCTGCAGGCCTGTATGGCACATCCAGTTCTGAACGAGCAGCCAAGCTTAGGTATTCAGTGGAAAGTAGGCTGTCTGTCTGTACTGACATTCTTGGGCCCCTCACAAAGGCTGAGAACGCTTAATTTCTTGGCTCTGGTGATGTTTCCAAATGTGTTGGCAACAACTGCTCTATGCCTGCCTGCTTTTCAGTGAAGGCAGGCAGCAGAGATGGTTAGAAAGTAATTGTAAGCACTTGAAAAAATATAGGAAGCCCTGGATCTGGAGCATTCAAGCTGAAGTATTTGGATGCAGTACACAAACTGAAATGGTGCTAATCCACCGTAAGATAGGATATGCAGCTGTCTGGAAGATTTATCTTCCCTCTGTTAAAGGGAGCAGTGTCAAGTACAGTTTAGTGGTTTTATCTGTCATATTTATCCTCCTCCCTGGACATACCAAAACATGGGGGTTTTTACCCCCTCCTTGTTACATCTTTTCCCATTGACACACACCAATGTTTTCCCATCATCTCTGTGCTTCATCAAGACAGCAGGCTTCCGTTTGACCTTGCTCAGTTCAACTTTTCTTCAGTGTAGCATATGGCCATGAGGTTGTATGAAGGGCTGACTGGTGGATGGAGAAAGGGGAAGCTCACATGTCACGTAAAAGGTAGAAGAATATGCTTCTCCCAAGATGTGGTGTTGAAACGGGGTGCTAGAGATTAGTGTTCTCTTCTCTGAATGGGGGATCAGCTTTCAAATGCATGAGAAACACTGGCTTTGCCTTTCATCAGCACCATTAGTGAGGTCAGTATAAACTAAGCCTTGGCTTGGAAGAGCAGGGTTTTGAATTTGCCAATGGATTTGCCATTTTGAATTCCCATGTAAACAGCAGCACTGGGGGCCACCATTCTCTCTAATGTACACTTACTCAGTTCATCAGTCAACAACACTAAGTAATGCGAATAGAGATAAAGCAGGGAGCAATTTTGTTCATGCCTTGGCAGAACTGTAAAACTATTCTTCAGCATGGTCCAAACCAGTGGTCTTTTGAACACTAACTACATCTACGCTCCTGCCATGTTGACCTTGCTGCTCAGCTGAGCCCAAGGAGCTCAGAAAAGAAAAGCTCCTGTCTAGTCTGAATATTCAAGTTAATCTTTTATATTTCTACATTTCTTTCTGATATGTCTGGCAGCCAAAAATCTAACATGACCGGCTCAGCCTGTGCAACTGACTACATAAAGGAGACTTTTGCAGAGGATGTTGTTTAAAGAAGGGGGAAGATTACGGGGGAGGGAGGGCACAACAGCAGGCTAAGTCAGTGATAAATGCTTATTCTCCTATACTTTTGTGATTAAAGGTATTTGAAAAGCCTGATTAGCTTCTACAGCAAAGCAATTCTCAGAACAAAGCTGGGATGGTGGTAGAATTAGAGCAGATAAAAGTTCCCATGTGAATTTTTTTTTCCCAGTTGCTCATTATCTCTGTCCCAGTGACCTTCTCACCACCTGGCATGCAGCATGTTAATACTTCCTGGATGTGCTTCAAGAACTTTTTGCTGCAAACAGCTCCAGATTCTCATTGTCAGTGTTAACTCAGGCACCAGCATGTGAGTTATACTAATTGGTTGCCACTTGTTTCACAGCAATTTCCCCAAGGCCTTTTAAATAGCCCAGAGCCAGGCCACCACCATCAGTCACTGATGCAGCAACAAAATATTCCTCCAAATAAGCCCTAGGACCATAAACACTGAGCCTGTCGCTTGCTGACTGCAACACAGGCACTGTTCCTGCTAAGCAAACCTTTTGTGTCTTGAGTATTTTCCTGACTTCATTCTTCCTTCACAGGATCTCTTAATATGAACAGTGTCACCACTGCTTTCATTAGCCAGCTGGGTCAGTCTTACAAAAAATGAAACTGTCATCAGAGGAGGTCCTCAGGAAAAGTTTTGAAAGCCACAGAGATACCTTTAACCTGCTGTGGTGATCAAAGTGGTAGTCTCAGCTTTTCCACACACAGGAAGAAGTCCTGATCACAGACACCTCTCAACACTTGTGGTCTTTATCTGGATTGATTTGACAAATCCTAGTAACTTTTGGATACTGTGGGCATCGCAGCTCACATCTCACATCGCTGCCTTTCATCGGTCTCATACGCTGGGGAGGGTTATCTGGAATTAACTGGACTTGCTCTTGGAGGCATGGATCTGTCACTCATCTCTGTGAAACTGGCACCAAAGAAGCACTAACATCTGATACGAGAAGGCAAAGGCACAGCAGCGAGCTTTTGCTATGACTAAGTGCTAAAAAGCCCATGTCCATTTTCTAAACATATTGGCAATAAAGAAAGGGCTGATGAGAAACTCATCTTGGGAGCTTGTTTTGGCAACTGGCAAGTTACACAGAAGTTCATTTATAGTTCTAATACAAAGAGGGGGGGGAAAAAAGGGCAACAGATTCAGAAATAGAAATTCAAGTTCTGTAATGGAAGGGGAGAAATGATCTGATCCTAGATGGGGAAAAAACTTTGGTTTGCCATAGAAATCAGCTGTGCTTCAAAAAATGAACATACTGGCAGCTACCACCTTCTTTTAATAAGATTGAGGACAGAAGCATCTGTTGTTCTCCTTTGGCCCAATTAAATCAGCTGCATTATAGGTGCATTGGTGCTGTCCTCAAACCCTGAAAGTACCTGTGGTCTATTTACAGCACCGCTCTCCCAAGCCCTCTCTGTTACAGTAGCCACGCTTCAATTAATGATTGCTTCTCTACAAGTAATCGTTGACTGGCAAGATTCAGCTCAGCTTTTGTATCCTCAAGCCTTGCTAGCAACACTGGGATGTCTGGAAGTCAAAGCCAGGGTCAGGCCCTCACTGTGTTAATGCTCTGTACAGGCAAAACAAAAAAAACATTTGTTCTCAAGAAGCTTAAATTCCTCTTAACCTTGGACTCTTGAGTGCAGTAGAAAGCATCTTCTGTAAAATCACTGGAAAAAGAAGTTTTTCAGTCTTCTGTTAAATAAAGTGCTACCCCAGTCACCAGCAGGTCAAAGCGAAAGGGAGCCTGATCCTAATGACTGCTGCCTGGGGATTTCAGCTGGAACGTGCTGCAGGAAAAGGCTCAGCAGGCTTGGCTGATGCCTTGTGTCAGAAACTGTCTAAAAGAACTAAAACTGAAATGATACTCCCTGGATTAAATACAGATTAGTGTCCATGGTCCCAAGTTTCTACATTGGTTAAGACAAAAGTAAAGCTTTCAAGCTCTCTCTAGATAAGTGAACCTGGGGTTTGAAATTTCCATCTGAATTTTCCCTTAATGCCAGCTGCGAGACCATTAGATAAACCCCAGAAAGATGTAATTAATATTCTTTGCACATCTTAGATTTTTCTCTTTTGCACCCAAGATGCATGTCCTAGTAAAACCTGACTAACAGCAAAAGATGCTGCCCTGAAAGCTGTCAGCTGTTCTACCTGGGAGAACCTGAAGCAAAAAAAATAAGACTCTACAAACTATTTTTTTCCTCAGGTGGCGAAGGGATTACAGGCCAAATTCAGATTCATAAATGAGGTCTATTATAGAACAGTCCAAGGCGTCTCCTCTCTCCTTAACTGACTGCAATTGATGGTTAACATGCCTGCAGCTGAATAAAAATGCATGGAAATACTTTGAAAAATACAATCTATTTTGGTTGGCCTTCCCTGCAGCGAAGGGAACTGATAGAATTCTGTAATTTGTGGCTTAGAGGATGAAAAGGCTGTTTGTTTATGAGGCTGAGTGGTGGAAGAGGGAAGAGGCGAGAGTTCAGGAGAGTGGTGGAAACATCTACTCTTTCTGTTAAACACATCCAGTGACGTGGGTAACAAGGGCACGTGAGGTGCCCACAGCCATGGAAGCAAACACAGGAATAACAAATGACACGCTATGAGATTAAATACAAGGGACTCTTTAAGGGCTGGGTGTTGCAGTGCCAAGCTCCTAGCGCAGGGCTGCTGACTCAACTCCTCAGCCAGCCCTGCAATGAATGAACGCTCGAGGAAAAGGTTCAACCAACCGTAAGCTCGAAGAGTTTCAGTCACTTCCCTCAGAGGGGCAATTGAAGGATGTTCCAGAGCATACAGCGTTGTGGATACTGATCCCTGCTCTGTTCTCGGCTGGTGGGGCGTGTTGTTTTGTTCTGCTTTGTCTTGTTTTTAAATATTGCTTACTAGGCGTAGAGTTCATGTGAAAACAGAACCAGGGAAATCACCTCTGCCCTTAAATTGACAAAGGGTGGGACCTTTTCTTTCTATTATTGGACAAACTGTTTCTTAAAATGCAGAATGGCTTCTCTTCTATGTATCATTAGCTTAGGAGAAGGGAGGAAGAGAGGAACAAAGGAAGGAAAGGTGGGGGGAGACAACCCAAAGGAGTGTCTATGCACAAACCAGTAGCTTCATGTGGGTTGGATTTATTTTAATTGTCCATCACATAATATTTTTAATAGACATTCCCCTCTTCTTTTGGTTTTCATTACCACTTGTTTCTGTTTTAGGTTTCTTTAAAATGAATCACTGCATAAGCATTTACATACCCTTGTGGTTGTGATAGGCCTAGTAGTAATGATTTGCCTGTGAGACCAAAGAACTGATCTGAAAATCCAGTAAAGAGCTGAGTTTTATTTTGAGATAAATAGTCTGACAACAAGCAGTAGTGGTAGAAGAGAGGGAAGTTCAGGCTCTGCAGTCCCCTTTAAAAGAAGGGCTTCAGTGCAAGTGTCATTGGGCAGTTTAACATTGGTGCTTCTTGGCTCCCATCTCCTTTTCTGTTTCTCCTTGTCACTGCCCCTGAAATAAGGAATTTATTGTGCTGTACTTGCAAGGAAAGAAACTATTGAGACACAGCAGGTACCAGGTCTATCTATAATCAGCAACTTTTCATGAAGGCTACTAAATACGTCGACAGAGGTCACTGAAAAAGACATTCACCCTTGAAAAACATCTGTTGCTAGTCTCCTCAAGAATGGAAAGAGGCAGTGTGGCCAGCAAAGGCAGTGTCCAGTACACACCAAGCTGCACTGGCACGTTCTTAGCCATGTGCACAGAGCTGTACCAGCTAATCACCAGCAACAAGCTGTGTGCAGGTACTTACTTTTTATCTGAGTCAACAGCTAAGCAGAGGAGGCAGGAAGTGTTACTGCAGCACGTATGAAAGAGCTCGTTGCACTGCCAGGGTGTTGCTGTTACCACAACTTCAGCAAGAGGACTGAGAGGCACTCAGCACCCAGCTCAGACTGCGGGTCTGCCCGCTGGCTCTGGGAGCTGTGCACTTCCTTGGCTCACAGCTAACGGACAAAAGAGGGAGCCTGGTTGCAACTGCTCAGCACTGTAATGCTTCAGTTGACTCTTACAGGCAAAGCCTACAGTTCCACTTTTAAGGCACTCTCTTGCTTTCTTCCACCAAAAAACCCTTGATTGAGTTTTGGTCTTTGGCTTGGCCGGTTTCACTGTATTTTAGTTAGAGGGGATGTGAGGTGTGGGGGTGCTGCCCCACTTTCCTGGACATTACAAAGGTAATCACAGAAATATAATTTTAGGTCAGATGTTAAATAAGAAATTGATCTACCCCTCCTGTTTCTGATGCAGTGAAGGATGGATGTACTGTGTCACAAACACCACCTGAGGTGCTCGGTGAGCACATAGGGGGAGTTCAGCAGAAGTGGCAACTCCCTTTTACTACATAGCAACCTTCTGTTTGGAGTCTGTGAGACACAACAGGTCATAGCTATGCTAAAAAAGGGCATATCTGAGGTAATACTCTTTTGCTCAGCCCTCGGGAACACCCCTGAGATTAATGCACACTTCTCCCGTGTTGTCAGACCACCCACCCTGTTTTCCTGCTATCACAGAAGGCAGATTGGGTTAGCAAGAGTAACACTTGCAGTGAAACGGAGCAGGGATCCACTGATGATATATCCTGATTTTATTCCCTCGCCCTCCAAGTTTCTGCGCTTTTACAGGAGAGCTGAAATACCATCTTTTTTATTTTTTCTGGGAATGCAAACCACATCCCCTGACTTACCTTCAAGACCTATTAATGTTTTGGGAAATTCCACCACACCTAACTCGCAAAGTTTTCTGTATATGTTTCACTGTCGTAACCAGCTTCCTTTCTCCCCACCCAAGGAAGGGTGTGATCTAGTTCCACGACTTTAAAAGGCCTTTTCAAATCTGGCTGAGGGCTGTGTGCCTCCTGTGACATCAACAGGGGGGGGATGGACAAAGGAAAAAATAAAGTATGCAAACAATAGCCTTAGAGTAAATATGATCTCACTGTGATTAAACCACAGCACATCAAAATGCAGATGGAAAACCTAACCTCGTTCCCTCAGGCAAGCAATTAAAAACTTAATGAAAGGAGATCGGATGTTGAATGCTTAAGAATTGAAGGAACAGAGCAGAAGGAAAAAAAAAAAGATGGAAAGAGAGAAAGAATCCTGAAATGTGTGTTTTGAGTTCTCAGTTTTCCATTTTCTGGCATTTGCGAGCAATCCTCTCCCAGACAAAGTTTCCTTAAATCCCCCCCAGATTTAACCCTTCTCCGTGCAGCTCTGGGGAAACAATCTGAACTTAGCTGTTAGGAAACCACAGCTGTGTAGACAAAGGACCTCGGTATTGTCACCAACTTATTTCTGTCTGGTGTCTCCAGCTTTGGAAGTTTGGGGTGGTTATTTTAACCTAGAACTTAGCTGAACTGGGACACAGTCTTCTTCCTGCAAGTCTCTCCAAAAATTCTCCACAGAAGGGAAAGCCATCCTTCTCTGTCACTTTAGTGTCACCATCTGGGATACTACACAACAGCCGCAACTTGGTACGCCCTGTGAGTCCAGCTTACTGAAGCAGAACAAGCTTGGGAACTCATGTTTCCAGGTTTGTGCCAGCCCTCAGCAGGCTGGTGGGGGGACAGGCAGCAAGCAGCCCGTGAATGAGACGCACTTCCAGGGGAGCAGGGCCTGGCTGCCAGATGAGGCTTGCCAGGTTCGGCCAGGGTCTTCATACCACAGGGCACCAGCCAAGAGTCAACAAGACTCCCAGAACAGCTGGATTCTGGCAAGCTCACATTTCCTAGGGAAGTGTACCCCTGGGGGAAGGCGAGGGAGAGCGTGTGGGTACATTTGAACCAGTTACTGTGCTTAGTCTCGGGTTGAAAAACAACTTTAACTGTGTTTTTGATTGCGCGAGACAGTTGTTTGTGCAGTTTCTGGGCTGTGAGCAAGATAAAGCAGTACAAGCAGGGAGAGAGAAAGAGATGATATCTGCTTGTAAACTAGGCCCTCCTGCAACAGTAAAAATGGGTTTATTAGCCTAAGCATTTTAATTGGATGTAAAGTCCATAGGACATGGCCATTCACGCCCCTACCTACTGCTAGCTGTATGTTAAACAAAGAGCGCATGCTCTCAGTTGTTTTGTACTTCACCCTTTGGATCAAAAAGTTCTTTTGAAAGAGAATCACTGCATTTTCATGGTCTGTAATTTCCTCCACTGCCCTCAACTAAGCAGGACATTCATGGGAAGAATTGAGATTTACTCTTGGGATTCTTCAGTGTTTTCTAACATTTGTTGCCACCAAACGATTCGGCATTGCTCCTGCTGAAATTTCCAGCCTTGCTGTGAACGAGGCCTGCTTAAGAAAGGGCTTCTGATATACTGACTGCACTCCTGTAGAGTAAATCCATGCCTACTCCTCTTCCTTTTCCGAGCAGGCTAATCCACTCTGACTGTGAATGAAGTGTTTTTACAACAAACACAAAAATAGAAAGGCGAGAACTGGCCTCATCTCTATAGAGGAAAAAAATACACAGTTTTTGTCATGCTATGCACTTGTGTTTCTACGACTGCAGTCCTGTTTCTTGTCAAACGCAAGCTACGTCCACATCTGCTGTGGAAAAATGAACTCCTTAAAATTAAGACGGTTTCCACTATTGTAATGTCTAGACCAAAAGGCAAAAGAAAAAGGTCACTTGCCAAGAGCAGCCTGCAATAGACAGGCAGCAGTACTGGATACTCTCAGCTGCTATGAAGTGACCCAGCTTCACCAACATGGAGTTGCAGCCATTTACAGGCAGCAGGGAGTACTTTAACTGCAGCGTTACTCAGCAGTAGCCCAACTTAATAAATATTGCTGAATACATACATAAATATTCTTTTGTAGTACAGTCCCAGAGAACTGATCAATCCTACTACAGACCCAGCATAAAGCACCTTTCAGCAGTCAGGGTTCTGATAGGTGAGCATCCATTGCTTTCATTGATGCTCAGAGAGCACATATTACATAAAGAAGCACCTTGAAAAGTGGCTTGCATGTTTAGGATTCCAGTTCCTACAGAGGCATGCGGACTTCAGTGTCTCCAGAAGTTTAGCTATTTGGTCTATTAAGTGCAGCCAGAAATGGAAACAGTAGAAGATAACGGGTTCTCCACAATTGCTGCAGCTAAGGCAGACACCCGTGCATGCTCCACTAAAGTGCTTATGTTGCTTTAAAAATGAAATTGAACTCTAGATCTTAGAGACAGGCAGGCTCCTAACTGCTGTTGGTATGAATGGGATCTAAGTACTTAAATATCTGTGATAAGCTAGTCCAAATAAAATAAGCAAAACAAAAGTGACTCTACCTAAGCCCCTAAGCAACCTGCGCCCATCTATTGTATGCAAGTCATTCCCGTGCCCGTAACATACTGATAATGGCAATATGACAAGGAAGCCCTGAGCTCCAGTCATGGTCTTCTACTCTTTGTGTGCACAGAGGCACAAGGCTATTGGCTATTTCCAAACACTGAGGGAACATCCTCTTTTCCTGCACTTCTGTTCAACAGCAGGACCTCATGCTTGGCTGAGGACTACCATGAGTGCAAGCTCAAGAATCAAACAGGTTTCTTGCCTCTTGCCACTTCTGAAGTTGGCCAAAGTATTCCCATTCCAACAGTGGTGCACGAAGGTGTGTGTGACTCAGAATTGCCTCATTACAGCTATATCTCAGGTCACCATCAGATGCACCTGGCCTTGGTGTAGTGACTCTGGTATTTGTAACAGAGCACAGGTACTTCAATAACATAAACTTATCCTGAGCCACCATGTGTAGGAGTCCAAACTCCAGTGATAAGTTATCAGTGCAAGTATAATCTTTTCTAACCCCACGTGTTGCAGTGTTTGAGATCATAAGATTCCAAAGGTGAGTTTGTACTTGGTCTTATGAATTGTGGTCCAGCACTTAATGAGTTCACAGTAACAATTCATGAGACTTCTCCAAAGGCTAGCCTGTATTCTGCAAAATGGTGGTTATTGGCTTAGAAGGTTGCAGAACTCTCCTGAAGTGTACTTTAATTTTTCCTTTGCACAAGACATTTCCACAAAGTCTTACTATTAGGCAGTTCTTCTGCTCTCTGATCCAGTAGGATCCCCTCTGATTGGGCCTTTTGATAGTATGGCACTGTTTGGAATGACTAACATTGGGTCAAGGTACCTCAAGGCAAACTTTTAACATTTTTTAACGTTTAATGTGACTGCAACCTCTAGCAGGATCTTAAAAGCACAAGCAAAACTCCCACATTAGCACCCAAAGCCTCTTGTACTACCTAGAGTCAAACTACATTGGAACTATCATAAATATAAGACTGACTGTTCATGTAGGAGTTCTGCTTCCCCATCATATACTAGGAATTACTGGACAGAGACAGATTAGATTACCAGTTTCTTGATGAAATAAGACTTACAGCTACATTACTCATGAGCAGCTGTTAGCATAAAAACAGAGAATTATAGAAATCGTGCAAAAAACCTTCATGCTGTTAGCTGTAATGCGTTGTGATGGCTCCTCTTTTTCCTCTGAAACAAGTACTGTGACATCCCTAAGCTTCAGCACCTCCATCTGTGAAACAGAATCAATAGCACCTTGCTATCCTATCAAGTTTTTGGGAGGGCAAACAAACTCTACAGTAGGAGTTTCTCAGTACCCTGAGGTATTGAGGCAGTTACCTAAGTACACAAATACATACTTGACCCCAAACTGGGGGCTTGTAAACAGTACATAAGTTTATGGAGGGGTGGGAGGAGCGGAGGGGCACACAGAGGCCACAGTGGGGAAGAATGCGAATCTGAAAATGACAGTGGCCCTCCAGGCTTTGGGAAAAGGCCAGTCCTACTGCTACATCTCACAGTGCTTCTGATGATTTAGGCATGATCCTGCTCAACTTCTGCCACCTTCCTCCGTACACGCACAGAAGGGAGAAAAATCACAGAACTTCCATTGCAAATTCACAACAGTAACAGAGGCTGCAAAGCTTGGACAGTTTTTCCCTTTGTTGGTTGTTCCTCCAGTATGAACTTTTACAAGGTTTTACAGTTCCTATTTACTTCCAAGTTTGATTGTCACCCTGTGATTGCTGAGATACCAAAAAAAAAAAAGGAAAACAAAGAAGAGTGTAGGAATAAACAAAACAGAGAGGAATTGCTTAGTAAAGTACAAGCAGTCCTTTTTCCTTGACATAGCCCGACACTTGAAGTCTTTCATTGCCAGGGTTACGAGCAGCTTTTCACAAGCATTTCTGGTTGGGAATATAGTATTTCTTCCTAGTGACACTATTTTGTTTGTCTTGGCATGCAGGCATTGTAATCAAGTCTATATATTACAGGACTGTGCCTCAGCACAAATGGCAGGCATTTCAAACCCTTCTTACTTAGGTTTCTTCCTTGCCCAACAAATTGTCTAAAAATAGATAATCAAGACCTCATACTTTACATCTACGTCATTCCTTTTGGCTCAAATGAGGTAAGGAATGTAGTTTTCTTTCCCTCTCCTCTTTCACTGTTTGAATCTTTTAATAAACAGATAAGTCTCCCTTTCTCCTTCCCCTGCTTTTTTTGTCTTGCTTGTGAATAGCCAATGAGCTACAAAAGCCTTGTTATGATAATGTCTTCTCCTTTTCACTTCTGTCACACTTCTACTGCCTGAGATAAGGGTATCAGAATGGCTGGCCAGATACATCCTCTCCCATCCATGTTCCTCTCTGATCATGGTGACCCACTGGTATTTCTGTTCCCACATGGTACATTTGAGCTGTAACTGCTGCATCCTTGGAATTAGTCCAGGTTTGGTTTCAGAAAGGGTTGAGCCTACCTTCCAGATTACATAATACTGGAATGGCATCCCATGAGAAGGTGCAAGTTTGTGGTACGTGGCAATTTAGCACAAAAGGATGCTGTTGTCATCACACGAAGAACTGGGATACTGCTGTAATACAACTGCACCCTATAGGAATTAGTTTCTGAAAGTAGCCTTTAGACAAGCAGAACTGAGAAATAAAACCAACATACAAGTACTTGTTATGCTTAACATTTCCTATGGCTCAGTTAGAATAACTATGGTCTTCTCCAATATTTAATTAGTACATGAATGGTAGAACAGCACCTCACTTGGAGTCAATTTGTCTTGGCTTTAAACAGTCACATCTTCAAAAGATGGAAGTGTAGAGACATATGTAAGGTAAAATTCACAACTTGCTGAAATCCACAGGGATTTTCCCACTGGCTTTCAGAGGACTTGGACTTGAGCATTATGTTGGAAGAATGTTTTAAGAGTGGGATGGACCATACAAGAAACTTAGGTGAAAGAAGAGAGGGAACAAGTTTTCAAAACCTTTATGAGCAAAAAAAAAAAGGGCAGACTGAGTGACAGAAGGGATTTCCAGACCAGAAACTACCCTGGGTTTAATCACACTGAAAGTTAAGCCAGGAGCAATGGAAAGACCTACTCAGGGTCTCATACACGACTCAGTTCCTGTTCTGTCCAACTCCAAGTAAAGTATCTCAATCATCTCATTAAACAAGGCCTTATTTTATGAACTATCACAATGAAAGTAAAGAACGACAGGCCCCAGTATAAGAGCAGGAGCAGTTAAACAGACCCAAGTCTCCACTGCTAAGCCACCTCTAAAGTGATGCTGTGTCCCCAGGCAGGCCATGAGCATGCTCTGTTCCTTTACTTTCTGTATAAGATAAAAATTACAGGACTTCTGTTTTCCTACAGAAAAATAAACTAAAGAAAATACAAAAGGAAAGAAAATAAGAGACTGACTGTGCAGGCACTTTCTTTATATGTTAGTCCAGGGATAAGAAATTGATCTAAGGATGTTTGTCCTAGTTAAACAGTGTAAGTAACTACTTCACATTTCCCAGAGAGAGTAAACACCTTAGTTTGACAACGAGGTGTTTGAGGCCAAAACCCTCAGTCGTCTTTTTTTTGTATGTGTAATGGCTTGTTCTTTGTCTAGCTTTCTCTTGTCTAGAATTAAGTAATCACAAACCCAAACCAAAATGCTCATTGCAACCAGACAGGGCAAAGGAAACATTACAGAGCGGGGAAGACTTCCCCCTGTTAAGCCACCTTATCGGTCCCTACTCTTGTAGTGCCACTGGGCTACATATGAAGCATGATCTTACAGCAGGGGACAAATGGATGGTGACACGGGAAGTCAGGAAGCTATATAACTACTCAGGACCATTATTTTGTCACTGGGATACAAGTGTCACTTAGTCCCGGGCAGCTGGAAAGCAGTTGATGAGCTCTGTACCAACAGTGACAGTGCTCTTCAACAGTGCCTGACGTTTTGTGTTGAGTCACAGCTTTTCTAAGCAGGTATGAAGTCTACTTGAACCGATTTGAAGGGGAGTAGAAAGGAACAGGAGATTAATTTGAGTCCAGACTTCAAATCAGTCATCTCAGATAGAATTGAAAAAAAAAAAGCCATCAGATCCAGATAAAAATTTTCAAAGTCATGGAGTATCTTTGTGTACCTATATTGTATACAATTCTTTTTCCTGGTTATTCTTAAGCACCATGAGATGGAGAAACCGGCAAAGTTTGAAAACATAACTGACCTTTTCCAAAGTTTGGGCATGAGAGATAGTGAAAGCTTGGGCTGAGCTCAGAGACATGCAGGAAAGCATGAAAACATGTGTATATTCACCTAGGTATCACTTACATACCTCATTCTGTCCCAGTTTATAAGCCTTACACAACGCTATAGCATCAGGGCTCTTACATTACACTGCCTGAATTCAGAAAGAGGAGGGACTTCACTTCCAAACCAAGTCAGTCCCCATGTAAGTATAAACCGTGCAATGCTTCCAAACCACCCTCTTATTGATGCTGAAGTTATTTTTGGCAGAGGAGGGAAGTTTCTCCTTCCCTCCCCCTTTCTTTCCAATCACACAGGATTACGGTATGTCTGCCCGGTAATTCAATGCCCCGTGGGCGATCCAGCACCTTGCCCAGGCGTTTCTAAGCAGAGCAACACCAGGATGAAAGCCTCCACCTTTGTGTCTTTTGGAAAAAACAAGCCAAAAACCTCTGGTCAAAGATTAAGCTAAATCATCTATTTCATGTAACACGGGGGAGGGGGATAGGCTACCCATTTTTTAGATATACAGCTGTATTTTCTTCTTCCTCTTGCTTGCGAGCCACCGAACAGCCTTGCCCTGAGGAACCGCACTGTGATAACGGGACGTTTCGAAGGGCTGGGTAACGGGTGACTGCCCCGGCGGGGAGA
>VZRW01005363.1:90671-122395 GCA_013398125.1 Aegotheles bennettii
GGTGACTCCACCACCTCCCTGGGCAGCCTATCCCAATACCCAGTCACCCTCACAGTGAAGGAATTTTCCTAATGTCCAATCTGAATCTCCCCTGCTGCAATTTAAAGCTGTTTCCTCTCATCCTTTCACTGTGGGCACAGCAGAAGAGACCGCCCCCCCCCTCACCCCAACCTCCTTTCAGGGAGCTGTATAGAGCCATGAGGTCCCCCCTGAGCCTCCTCTTCTCCAGACTGAACACCCCCAGCTCCCTCAGCCATTCCCCATAAGACATTTTCCAGTCCCTTCACCAGCTTTGTTGATAATTAAGATAATTAACTCTGGTATCTTGGGGGCAGGAAAGAGCAGGGAAAATAAATGTGCGGTGCTCCCCCATGCTTTTTAAGTTGGACCCCTTAATCAGGCATGATTAATATGGTGTACAAAATAGGAATCTTTGTGTGGGGGACATACTCCAGCTTGTGTAGGTGAGCAGGAGATAAATTCCCTCCTTTTTGCCCGAGTTGGATCTTACCCAACATTTCTAAGTCACAGATGGACTCAAGACTGTTTCTTGTGGCCTACGCAAAAACAGCAAAGAACAATCTTGTACTACCAGATTAAAAACATAATTTCATTCCATAGTACAGTGATATCCTTAGATTCTCAGGCGACTAATCCTCTAGAGAGGATCCTATTGCTGAAATGGCTTCTAAAGAATGCCATACTTTTATCTGTAACCTGCTCTGTTCTCTAGTTCCAGGATAAAAGATGGGGTTGTACTATACCCAACCAAACAAAAACAACAAATTTATCTTTTTTCTATAGCGTCTTCTTGACTGCACGTGCCCAAATAGCTCATTGATAGGAGTCCCTGTCAGCACAAAAAGTGTCCCAGCTATTGGTGAGAAAAAGGAGCTTCTGCAGAATTCCAGTGTACCTGGGCTCCTATGCAGTGCTGGCTACAACCCCTTGCAGGGGTTTATCTCCGGGTTTTTCTTTCTGGTTTTCTTGTTGCTGTTGATTCTTCTGGTTTTCCAAGAAGATACTCAAAGTAGATAATATTTGATATGCAGTGAGTTTGGGGCAGTGCTTTTTTAAGTGTAATGTCTACATTTGCGTAGTGTCAAGAGAATAAAACTTATTTGTATGCTGTGTCCTTAGACACTTTATTTAAGAAGAGAGTGCAAATCTTTTTGGAGTGTTTCTCAACTGTAGAGTTTGACCTTTGGTTGTCATTTTGTGTTTTCACCTTTCATATTTCAAGGATAAAAATTTGTCCTGGGAGGAGAAAATTTCTCCTAAGTACAAAGGATGCAATGGCTAAGGTGTTAGCTTCATGTTGGACTTGTATCCAAATCCAGCTCCCTGAATAAGCTCTGTATAATCTCTTTATGTGGCACCATTGTCATAAAGATAAATGTATTAAAGACTGTAAAACTGTATTGATAAGGACCAGATAAGTATTGGGGACAAAAATAAGAAAAGTAGAATTGTATTTCTGATTTCACCTATGTTTAAATACAGGGGGCATCTGGTTTCCAGTCATCTCACCAACAGTGATCCTTTCCATGTAATTGGTGTTTTTCAGAGTGCTTTACAGCTACATTATGAAACCTAAGCACGTTTGAGAAGCTGTGCCTTCTGCTTGCATTGCTTTTAGTGTGTGTAAAATGTCCCTGACTGATACGAGGTAACAGATGTGTTAATGTACATCTCTAGTTGGGTAGTTCCCCTGGATGTATTGTTTTGCCTTGATTGGTCTCCATAACCCACACTAAAAACTTTTAATTAGATGCCACTAGAGCGACACAAAACCACAAAGTCTGTTGGTGTTGGTAGCTATAATTTACAGTTCTGAAGGAGCAGGTACAGGAATTGGTATGTCACGGGGAGAAAGAGACTGCCATCACACACCACATCCTCAGTGAAGTCCTGCTGCTCATTTTATTCATGCACCCTCCCTTGCCCCCTGCCACCTACTCCGTTTATCATCTTAGGTTTTCTTTGCACTTCGAGAGAGATTTTAATTTCCCAAGGGTGAAATACTCTTGCTTAGTGAAACAATTCCAGCAGAGCTAGCAGCTTGGTGGAGCTCCCCAATCTATCATGAATATCAGGAATTAGATACACCTTGAAAGAGAGATTTGCAAATATGATCTTCTAACCTCGATGCATTACTATAGGAAGCCAGAGCTGTGGCAGGCACACATTTGTGGTTAGTGCAAGCACTTGGCTTTTCTCGAGGACCTTGTTGACTGCCTTGCCTTTACTATGTGATACTGAATTTCAAGCGTAGTCCAGGAAAGTGTTGAGTTGGTTGCCTTGGGTAATTGGAGCACGTTGATGAGGCAGCCAAGACCTGGCATTACTGATGTCTGTGCTGTAGAGGCAACTTGAACTATATTGCCAGGATTTATAACTACAGGGCCTTATTGAAGTTCTCAGGAGGGTAATTCATGTAATGTGTCTTTTTGCTTCACAGCACAGCAATGGCTTGATTCACTGCCTCATATTTTATGCTGCTGCAATTCTAGCAGAGTAGAAAATGGGTTCTGTGACTTTGTCTTGTATCTGCATCAACGGCTTTTGTTTGTTTCTTTGCTTTTGCCACAGGCAATTAGTATTACTCTCTGCTCATTTGGGCAACCTACTGCTTGTGTCCTGCTCCCACACACTATCCTGGTGAGTTTATCCCTTGCTTTATTTCTCACCGCACCACTGCTCTGTGTTCTCCCGATGCCCTCCTGATTGCCTGTTGGGGTTCTGGGGTGTCTGGGGCATGGCAGCAGGTGAAATGGTAGGGCAGCCAGAGGGGCTGCTTGTCAGCCAGGTGCTGCAGCTCACCCGGCACAACCCTCAGCACTCTATGTGAAATGGAGCTGTCGGCTGGGCTGGGGAGGGAGTACCCATTGAAGCAAATCAGCCAGCTATCGCCCTGTGACAATTGATAGGAGAAGAACACGAGACAGATATCCTGCTCTGAAAGGTTGCTCAAACAAAAATCCCTTGTTCCCATTTCCCCATGACACAACCTGAGAAAAGAGAGACACAGCAGAGTGTCTCCCTCACAGCTGAGAGAGTCTTTTCAGAAAGGGTCTGAGAGCTCTGTGTTTGGGAAACACTGAGCTATCTTTTTTTTTTTCCTTACACAAAGCCCTAACTATTCTTTGGGTAATGTTGTGTGGCATCTGCACCACTTCTTCCTGTCATACTTGGCCAGTGGATTGGGATTAAAATTAATTTAGTTGTAGTGCCACTGCACTTCACGAGCAAAGGAGTCATGGTAATTAGCCTTGGTCCTGCTGCCTCTATAACGCTACCCAGGCTGGATCAGTGGGGATGCAGTGGATGGAATTTCTTCAGCATAGAATGGTTTTATACACACTCAGAGTGGTGGAATTTGCTTGCTTGGACAAATCTGTTAAAAAAGATGAAACACTGCTGTTTCCTGAAAAGAACATTAACAAATATTCACCCCTGACGTGGGCAGGCTTCTGTGTCTGTCTGCACAGAAAGGCCCCCTCTCCTACCTCTCTAGGAGATAACGAGAAAAAGATTTCATTCTCACCCAAAGAAGGGAATATTTTGCATTTCAGCAAACCAAAACAGAGTCTGCTCTGTTTTCCTTTGACCAGCGATGGAAATCTGTTCACGCAAGCCGCCTATTCCATTTAACAGTAACAGAAGTCTGTCCTGGCAGGCAGAGGGGTGGGTAGTGATCACTGTATCAGTCAGGTTTAAATGCAAGGGTCAAATCGTGAGAATAAAAATTGTTAACAGAAGTGTCTTTTTGAAGTTGACTGTCCTTTGCCATTCTACCTAAGATCCCTTTTAATCACAGAGCAAGTTTACTTGCCTTGCTCTAGAATTCTGCATTTCCTTTAGTATATATGAACTAATCTTACAGGCATCCCACCTCCTTTCATGGTAAAGCACAAAAGCTGTTCACTTTCTCAAGAAGGGCATTTTATGCAACATTTCTCCAGGAATCGCTCATTTACCTTTGTAAGTCAACCATCAAGGCCCTGTTTAGTGACCCTCCTTCAGATAAAGGGAATAAATGCAGCTCCCTCTGTCCTTTCTGTTTTGCTTCAAATGCCAGCCAGAAAGAAACATACTGGTGTCCTCCCACTCAAAAGGTTTTGAAAGTGAATCCAGCCTTTGTTAGCTTGAGAAATCATGGAAGGCAGTTGGAGTTTAGATATTCTGGCACTGGCTGTCACTAAGCCACCAGCCTGAACCAGTGAATAAAAACTTGAAAGTCTGTTCAGTTTGTTATTTCTTTTTTTAAAAAATGAGGTAAATAAATACAGCTCCAATTTACACTTGTTACGAGAAGCAGGCAGTCACCTTCTCAGTGGAAAATGGACATGGGAAAGGGAAACAGTGGAATCACTATTAAAACAGCTTGAGGAACCCATCTCACCCTGGAGAAAGGAAAGGAGAGAATGTAAAATCAAAATGAGGTAAATTTATCTCTGGTCCCACACTGAGTACTAACTGTAGATGAGGATGGAAAAGAATAGCTTTTCCAGGTCCATGCAGCACAGCAGCTCCCCAGCCATCCAACTGGTGAGTCAGGGGGACTTCATGTTCTCAGCAGCGTTGGAAGGAATTTATGGAGGACAGCAGCAATCATAGCTGAGCTGCCACGTGCACTTTTCAAGTCTGAGGCAAATAAAAGCTGTGCAAACCTTGATATGCACACTGGTACAGGGAGCATTGGGTAGGAGAGATGGCAGAAGCCGGTGGCTTCAAGATGGGTGCAGGGCAGATGGGGTCCCCAGTGTTTGCCTGCCCAGGAACCAGTGGTGTTGGGAGGGCAAGAGGAATGTAAGGTATGCAGAGAAGACTGGAGAAGGAAAAGAATGTCAGGATGGAGCACGCACTGCCCTATTCCTTCCAGAGATACTGTCAAAAGGCATATTCATTTCCCAAACAAACAAACCAGTCTAACAGTTGTGCTCGCAGAATACACTCCTTTATTTTCCCCTCTGGCACTGAATTTCTTTAATACATGGGTTAAAAAATACAGGCTTGCTTCCAGACGTGTGGCGTGCATGCCATTCAACCTACTGATGCCAAAAGAGGGGTTGTTTTGTTTTTCTTAAGAAAAGCTGAGAAATAGCACAACTATGGAGACTGCAAAGGGCTTCTGTTCTCTCTGGTTCACAATTGTGCAGATGAAATAAGATAAATGCAATACAGGGAGGTTGCTCAAGAGGAAATGTATGTTTAGGCATCACAGCTCATTTAAGATGAAAGGAATCCAGAATTGGAACCAGAATTGCCTCAGACGAGAAACTTAGGCACAAAGCTTAGGCATGTTAAGCTTCTCATGCAGTCAGAGTGAGAAGTCAAAGTGCTGGCATCCGAAAGCTCAGCTTTACCTGAACTTTCTACTTGAACTTTCCCCAGTTTGGGCAAAACCCTGGAGCTGAGATTTTATACACATGGATCGTGATACATTTTTCCACCAGGTATTAAAATTGTTAAAATAGGAGTTAACTGAGTAAGGTTTTTCTTTTATTTTTGTTTTTGGGTTGGGTTTTGGTTTGTTTGTTTTCTTTTTCTGGTGGAGGCCAACCATCCCACCACAGCACTATGATCCCTGTTTGGAAACACCCCAGGCTCTTTTGAATCCGTGCATCAGGCATATTAGACTTGTGAGAATGAACTCCTAAAGCATGTAACATACCCACAAAGGAGTCCTTCGTGAGAGCAAGCATGTGAGTGGACAGTTAAGTAGGAAGCAGTGGTCTGGAGTAAAAAGGGTCACTTTCCTGTGATACCCTGTTTGACATCTAGGAAGGTAAGGTTTTGTAGATGCCATCAGTAAGTTTTTTTCTCAGCTGGTGCCATCTCTGCTGCCTCCACACATGCACACACAGAGTAATTCCCATCCCCAGAAGCTTTGGCTTGAATGTGGGAGCACATGGCTCTGCTCTTTCCAGTCTCTGGTGTCCTGCTCCTGTGTACTCTTTCTGCCTGCCTCTCCTTCCCCTCCTCCTGCCTTCCCAGTCCTGCAGTCGGCAGGGTGGAGACCCCCACTTCCAAACACACATGTGCCAGTGCTTTCCTCTGAATTTGTGTGGAAAGAGGTTGTACAGAAACATGAAGCTACAGAATGGTGTATAAAGAAAGGTATGCTTTGAAGTCCTTACACATCTATAACATAGATTTAAAATACTGCATCAAAATCCCTGAAATCCCCTGAATTCTCTATGCAGAGCGTTTCTGCATCTTAGCAGATGGGGCCCAAGACCAAAGAAGTACTTGTCTAAATACTCTCCCCCCTGATTTGCAAAATGCACATTACTTTAACTTGGCAAAAACTCAGAATTGACCCTAAAATACAATCTCTCCTGAGTGTAAGTTGTCCGTCACTTTTACACATCATCCAAGGAATCGTTCTCCAAGGAATCGTCCTGTGACTGGACTAGCCACCTGTGTCTGTTTTGCTTGCACAGCCTGTTGTTTTTGTTCTCTCTGGTTTTAGGAACCTTTTGTTGCATATCTCCCACGCTTCCTTCAGCGAAGGTAATCTGCTGTGGTTGTATTTTAAATCTCTATGTTTTACCTCTCTCCATCTTGCACCAACAACTCTTTTGTAGCACCAAAAGCATTTCTCCCTGGTAGGGCCAGCAGCTCGGTTGTTCTCCACTAGCCAGCAACCAGTTTTTTTCCAGTGGGAGGAGGGGAAGCAAAAATGAAAGTTTAATAAAATGCAAATTAGAGATTAAAAAAAAACCAACCAAACAAAAACAATCCAAAGGGAAAACTCGTGATTTGCTTTTACCACCAGGCTTCTTGTGAAATCTCAGCCCAAAGGTATTTTGAGTCTTGAGGAATTTCAGGGAAATTTGCTTCTTTTGGAGGTGTTTGGAGGGAGGATATACAATAAGAAAGTGATCGTCCCTTCTCTCTTTCAACTCAGCCAGATCTGTGGAGGTCAGCTGATATCTGTAACAACAGAGAACTGCACATGGAATGTTTCACGTTGTCTGACTTATTTTTCTTTTCTTTGGGTGTTGGTGTTTAAGCTCTCATTTCATACTCAGTGTAAATTTGCATCTCCACAAAACTGCCAAAAACGGTTATCTTTGCTGCCATCTAAATCTGTTTATGGTCCGTTCTCCCAAAATCATTCTTTAAAGGAAAATGACTGATTTCCAAACCCCTCCTCCTCTTCTGTTATTTTTAACAAGCAATTCAGTCCAATGTCATTTAAAGAAAAGATCGTTGCATTACTGCGTGTTGCAGGACTCTCAGGAAACAATACAAGAAGAGAAGGAACGTGGGAACACTGTTCCCTCTCTTTTCCATTGATATCGTTTGCAAACTCTGAATGCTTCCAGCAGTGAAGTAGCCAAAGATGGGGTGAAAAGGACAGAGCATGTTCCCATTGGCAAAGCTTCCCTTGACTTCACTGGGACCAGGATTTGGCCCATGTCTCACAGCATCCCGAGCCTTGGCTTTGACTTAATTGGCTCCTCATCATAGACTGTCTCTGCTGAGGGAGGCAGTGCTTGCAGATAACTCAGCTCTCATGAGTATCCACCACAGTTATTCTTCTGCTTGCTTCAGTCTGGATGCACAGCTGATAGAAGCACCAGTCTTGGAACCACATGAAAGGAAAGCTGCACACGATTATTTGCTGGTCTGTCCTTCAACACCTACATGCTCTTATCTGTCTGCCCTTTCCCTCACATCCCATTTGACTCATACTGTTTGCTCCTGAAGTCTGATGAGGGCTTGAGTCATAAGGGTTGACACAAGGATTTGACTGCTCATCTCCTCAGTTCAGCCCTGTCTGGGAGCTGTAAAGACCTGTCTCCATGTGTACTCATAGCTTTTGAGGCAAGGCTTAGCTCATTTGTTCTGCCATAAGGTCCTGAAGAATGTATGTCTGGAAGCCATTGCTAAAAATCCCAGGGAGCGTCAGGGTACTAAAGAGGCTCTCCTTTAAAGTCTTGAGTGTGTGTTGGCTCTGTCTCTCTAGCCAGTAAGTAGGCACTGTAAAAGGACCTTAGTCATGCTTTCAAAAATAAGGCACTGTAGCACACCAGTAACAAGCCCAGCCACTGTGGGATGGGTTCACAGTAGCTATTCCAGAAGTTGTTCCAATGAAAGACCATGGTATGGATGAGTGTTTGCCCCAAAAGAAGACCATGAAGGCTGTATGTATGCAATTCCCTTTCCCCAGACCATAAGCAGTGATCTGACATGACTATCTGGTGGTGTCAATGCTGGCTCAGAAACACAAAAGCCAAAGATACACTGGGAGAGCAGGCTCCAGGTATGTAGGTGTAGATAGGGTCAACAAGATTTGGTCTAAAGCTGGTGGAAAGGGCTCCTTGGGCTGGTCTTATAATTTCACTTCCCTTATTTGTCAGAGGTGTATCTCCTGGTGCAGAGATCAAAAGTGGAAAAGCATAAGAAATGCAAGGTCCCAGATGCTGCCTCCTGACCCAAGCACATGGGTGAAAGGAAAGTCTATTGGACCAAGTTGCATTTATAGGAGCTGTTACCACTGTGGGGAGGAATGGAGGGAGATATTTCTTTGAATTTGTGGGAAAAGGGAAAGAGGGCAAGAAAAGGAAGATGGATAGAGAAATAGACTATTATCAATCAAAATAATGAGAGAGAAATAGTCAGGGACATTAGGGGTACAGAGCACCCCACACCTTATGTGGATCAGTACAGATTATCGCCTTTTCTGTCTTTTGAGGAATCTGTTCCCCTCCTTGTTTTGATATTTAAAACATTCTGCACTTGATAAATAACAAAGGTTCTTAAAGACCGAACCAAGTTCTGGTAGCAGCCAAGATAACTTTATGAAGACAGACAAACTTGCATTAAATTAAAAAATATATCTATCATGCTAGAAAGTTATGTAAGATTCTATTTTAAAATCATCTGGTCCTAATTTACTAAATTTACTGCCTCAGAGCTAATGCCAAACTGCTACATTTGATTTATAGAAATACTTTAGCACATTTTTCCATCAGGCTATTGTAGAGTATATTTACTGCCTTTTTATTATTGTTAAAAATGCAGACTTCTTTAAAGGAAAGGAACATTTTTGAAGAGCTTATTGATAGTTTCTCGCAGGATGCCAGGAGACATGCAGATAGTAAACAATGCTGTGTGCTTAGGAACATTCCACTCGACTTTCAACTCCTTCATCATCTCTTTTTTTCTTTGTAATTGAACAAAGTGATCCATCTGGTAAATGGATGTTTGAAAATGTCCGGTTTGTGCCAAACCACTTTTCTTAAGCGCAGACTGCATTTTTTTCAGGCAAATATTTAAACAGCAGCCGTACTGTGATGCATTGCTAACCATTAAAAAAACACACACAAAACCCAGACAGCAGGCAGGGGGGAGCTGGGGTGGAATAAAGCTTAACAAATATTCCATTAAAAATCTATCTAAAAATATAATGCTAAACAACCCTCCTTCCTCCCCTTTCTCGCCCTGACAAGGGTTTCCAAGTGGGAAATGACTGCTAGGGAGTAGAGCCTATACCCTCTGTTGCTTAACTTTACACACGTGCTCGAGTCCTCCCTTATTCATCTCTGTGTGTGTGTGCGCTTTGCTGAACGGTGTCCTTGATGAGCCTTTGTCTGCTTGTGCTACCAAACTGTGTTCCTGAAGAGTTATGTTTTTCAAGATTTTGAGAAGTTATCATCATAGCTTTATTTCTCCTGCGTCCATTTCCCATTGAACTTATCCACAAAGTTTGCACCATAACCAGTGAGTTCTCAAATTTATGGATATTGGGTAGAGCTCTGGTTCAGGCCTTTCCCTGATTTTTATTCATCTCTGTGCACTGACCTTCTGAACCCAGAAGTGCCAAAATACCACAAGCAGAGGGAAATTCTCTGGTATTTCCATCTTAAGCAGAAGTAGGTGGTATTAGGCATCCCTTCTTCTTCTTCTGTGGTAAACTCAGACTAATTCAGATCTAATCTAGCATCTAGTCATACCACTACCTCTTCTGCAAAAGTACCCATGTGGTTACCTGAAACTTGTATTGCCTGCTTCCATTTTGATACCTCTCTTTCCTTGACCATCTCTACAACTGCTCTCTCTTGAGTCTTAGATTCAAATTCAGAGCCTTCTGAAGTCACACAACCAAATAACCAACCTCAGGAACTTTAACTTCAACCCTGTTTTGAGTCCATAATTTCCCTCCCATTTTAAAGCCCAAACCTCTAAATAATTTTGAAGCTCAAAAGATTGATATTTTTTGCCTTGATGCAGCCAGACACGAGACTCTTAGTGCCACCTTCAAAGAATTATTAATGCTTTTGAAGTGTCTGGTCTCAACAGCCGTACTTCTGGATGAGTTGGGTTTGCACAGCTGAAGTAAAGAACGAGAAGGTGTAATCCTGGTCCTAGCAAAGCTGACTCAAGTGTGGCTGTGGCTTCACAACACCATGGGTTTAGTTTCAAGACGACAGAGAAAACTTGCTCAGCTATCCTGGTCTTACAGTGCCAAGGCAAAATTGGTGTCTATTTTGTGTCCACGAGGGCCTTGCTGCTGTGTCTGCTGGTAACCTCCCAAGATTTGAGGGCATTTCAGTTTTGTGGAACAGGTTACTAGGCTGTTGTGGTTTTTGTAGTTGTTCTTATGGTTGTTGGTGAAGCACTGGCAGAAGAGGGGAGCTGTGTGTCTTGTCCAAATGAAAGGCTCCTGGCTGAGAAAATTTCCCTGCAGCTCATCAAGGACAAATCCACCAAATCTCAAACACTTCTGCGATATAAATGCATGAGAGCCACTCAGGAAGAAATGAAAAGGAAAGAGGGTAAAAAGGTCACAGCTGGGAAAAGAAATGATTCAGCACTAGTTTTTGCAGGCTGGCATTTGTATTTGCAGGTCAAAGTCAGTGTAAAGTTGTAAATGTTCTTCTGTGTTCTGCTCTGGAGGGGAGATAACGGTGCAAGACAAGCAAAGCACTTAAGTCTAAATTTAATTTGACACTCCATGAAAATGAGACAATTGTGTGCTAGCTGGTTGAGGTCCAGAGATGTCACCTCCCATTACTATCATTTGCTGAGTAGTTGCCAACATTTGTCCGTTTTCACAGCCCCATCAGTGCTAGAGAGGAATATTTCTGGGACTCCTCTCCAGTCTGAGGAAGAGTAGAGCTTTGTTTTTCGGGAGCTAATCCCCTTAAACCACTTCCTCTTCCCATTGCAGTGAGGTTTTCTTAATGCCTTTTTGTATGTTTTGTTTTGTTTTAATGACTAGTGCTCTTGGGGCTGTTTCCAGGTCTCCCTGAAAGGTCAGGTCTGCTTTTCTCTCGCTTGCCATTCATATGGTGAGTAGCAAGTGCTCCTTCTGCCCCCTTCCCTCAGGCTTTGAGGCTGCTGTGTTTGCTGACCTCAATTCTGTTCTTTGAGGTTGACAGTGGTTATTTCATTATTTCACTCCTTAGAAAAATGAAAGAGTTCCTTAAAAACTTGTGAGTTTTTATCTCTTCTTGTTATTTATCACTAATTCACCCAAATATATGGGTAAATAAAAACTGCGTCTGTATCTTTCAGCTTTTTCTTTGCACAGTGATACAATGAAAGACACCTGATGCAGAGAGGAATTTTTCCACCTGCAGCTCTGGACAGCTTTCAGCTCTGTTTTAATGTTTGCTGTGTTGTTTTCTCTTGCAGGGTTTGTTCTGCATTTCCAAAACCAAAAACAAACACGCACTTGACATGTTTATATAGTTGTGGTTCTAGACTTCAGGGGTATTGTATGTAAGCAGGTGTCCCCAGATAATCTAAAATATATCAGGTGTGCCACTTTTATAGATATATATAGCCACTTAATTAAACTAGCCATACGTTCTAAAGACTGCATCTGTCTTTGATTCGTGCAAGATCTTGGTGGTGTTGAGAACCCACATGCTATGCTGGAGCTGCTCAGTTTTATGAGTGTTTACTGCCTTTGGGACCATGCCAGCTGGTAAAGCTTCTGTTGAAGTAGGCGACAGTTGCATTTGTATGTGTAGGGTAATAATTCTGACTTACTGCATATAGATGAATTCATACAGATGAGTTCTAAATGCTCACCATGAATGATGTAGTTAGATACAGAAAAATCTGTCCGTGTGTGAGATTTAATTTAAGAGTGAGTCCAGCTTTCAAAGCAGCAACTGCCTTCTCTGTGATCAAGAACCTGTCTTTTCATAACAGCATTATGTTCCAAAGCTCAGAGCCAGGTGGCTAGTACGAGCTGGGTGAATTTTACTTCCTTCTCTCTCCACTAGTGATTTACAAACAATTTGTGATATTTCTCACGTTGGTTAATTTATTTTTTAAATAATCTGTTTGGGGTTTTTTTGCTCATCTCATGGCTCCATTTTATTAGAAAAATCATCTCGACTTCTTTTCCTGCTAGTTATGACTCTACAATCCATTCCCCTTCGAGGTTTCAAAAATGGATTGATTGCAGAGAGTGACACTTTTGGACCAGACAAGATTAGAAAACAAGTGCTGAGATGCTAATATGAACCCATCTCTGGACCACCACCATGACTAATGTGAGAAAAGGTGTACTGGAGAAGAAGCTGGTTCCTGTAGCTGTGTTCTTTAGCAGAGGAAAATAAGGGAAGGATTACATACACTATAGTCTGTCAACCACACTGTGATTGGATTTCGGTTAAGAGAACATTTTCCAGTGTTTATATATATATATTGACCTAAAACTATATATGGCAGAGATGTAGTACACTGGTTTTCTGTGTGGTCCCTTGCATTTAAGCAAATTTACTGCATCCTCTACTACAGGTTTTTCCTTGTGGTAGGTCAGCAATCTCTGAACTGCTGGCTCTTCTTTGAGGCAGAGTAGTAGTATCATCAGTATTTTGCAGGAAGCAAAACTGAGGCACTTGGTGATTTGCTGGTGATCACACAAGCAGTGTAAAACAGCTGAGGTACAGGGAGCTGTGAGCTGAAGGCAGGCGGAATTGGCTACTCGGCTGTGAAAACACTGCTTAATAGAGGAGCATGGCCATTGCTTGAAGGGTCTGCTGTTTCTTCACTGAATCTCCCTCATTATATCCTTGGCTGTGTTGTAATGCTACAAATAGCACCTAGCTGGATTTCCCTTGCTATTGAGTCTGTGTTGTCCTTCTCCCCAAAAATCAAAGTGGTTTGGAGGTTCGGTTCACTTAGGAATGTGAATGTTTGAGGGCTAGACTTTCAGAGGTAAACGTTGGTCCACCAGGGATGGGACTGGGTTGCCTGAGCATGGACTGTATAGACAGGTCTATCTTAGGGTATCCTAGCTGACATATAGCTGCAGCTCCACGAAGGCAGCAGTATCCAACAGGTCCCATTGCATTATGCTTGCATGGATGGTTGAGAGTTGGGTGCCCGAGCCTTTTGAATCCACCCCCTGAATGTTTCTTGGGATCATGGCCAAGATAGCTGAACATCCTGGCTCAGCAAAGCTGAGTTGGAGTTTGAGACCTGCATCTCCTGTATCCACAGATGCATTTCTTCTGGCAGAAACCAGACATGCAGAGGAGAAAACACATAAAATAATAATCATCACATCTTCAAAATATGTTTGAGCTGTTTCCAGGTAAAATTTTGGTCCAGGAATTCTGGAAGCAGGAGAGATTTGGTAGTCAGAGTAATAGTAGTAGAAAAATCTGGGCCAGTTTCCATTCCCCAAGGTTCAGCCAAGTGGAAATTCATCCACTGAGAAATTGTCACAGCCTGCTCACTTAGGCAGCCATGACCTCTGCCACTTTTATCCTGTAAATACAGAGTGGCCTCTTCCCTGGTCCAGCAAGGAACAGAAAATGATTCATTGCAGTCAAGCATCTTGGTGCTCAAAGTAGCCAGTAAGTTTTTCCCAGGACTTCTGAAAAGCCTATTCATTTGATGGAATGCACACAGAAGGCAAAGGTATGGTAGAGGGCAACTACTCTTTTCAGTTGTTTTCTGTTTCTACTAATTTGTGCCATACTTTAAAAAAAGAAGACCCCTAAATACATTGCTGATTCAGTAACTTCTGCATCAATATCCTGCTCTCTGCACCAGCAGTCTAACTACCTTGCTAGCTGCAGCAACAAAATGTGTGTTTCTGGTTTTGTAGAGTTAAATCGCACCTCACGCTGGCAGTTTCTGGGTCATATGTTCACATTTAGAAAGGAAGTGGTTTTCCTGTGCTGTAGTTTGCGATGCAGAGCTGCACCAAAATGGACTCTGAGAAAGCTTGCTGTGCTGTGCCAGCTGTGACAAATGTTTCACCATTATCCTTCACAAAAGGGTGAAACCCACTGTTTCAGTCTTCTGAACTGCAGCTAGCCTGCTAGGAAGGCTAGACTCAGGTTGAAGTTACATGCTGGGCACAGTAGGACAGTAGAACAAAAATTAGGAGGACAAATGGACTAATGGAGACCTGCAGCACAATGATTCTTGCCCAAGTGCTTAGTAAGACTGGCCCTTACTTACTCTCTGCTTTGTCTTCTGCTCATATTGAACGTGCCACCACAATAAATCTGAACTCTTTCAACCTCCGTGGCAGGTACATAGCTAGACTTTGCATCCTGGGTTGACTCCATACCCACAAAGCTGCACTACACAAGGAATATGCCACCCTTCTGCTTGCCAAACACCTGCTAAGTCATAAGAAAATGTTTAGAGCATAATCATCATGCATAGGTTGGGTTCTTTTTCCCATAAATTAAATATCTCCCAGGCCCACAAACCACAACTGTTGCCAGAGTTTAATCCCAAATACCAAAAGTGCAGAAAGAAACAAAGTCATAAGGCGTGCGGGGTACTCCTGTGTGCAGATAGATCATCTCCTTTTGCATAGTCCTCAACAAACCCCCAACATTTTCAATATGCAAAATCAGCTTGCAGCTGCACAAGTGCTACAAAAAGGGGATTTCTGCATTGCAAAGAGATGGTTTTCTTGGTGGTATTGCTTTATGTGCATCAAGGACTTCACAGGAGTTTGGAATTTCATCTCGCTGGACAAGACTCTTGATGAGCTATCAGCCTTGGCATCCTGGAAGTAGAGAGTCAGGAGTGCCTTAAGTTCAGATCAATGGTCATTCACACACATGGTGAAGTTTTCTAGGAAATACATCCATGTACACGCACAGAATGTTATCCCTTGAGCTTTCATTTCCTTAGGAAACCAGGCACACCCCCACAGGTGCACACGCATGCAGATAGACATTTTGTAGATTGATTTAAGGATCAGTTTGACAAGTTTACCAGACTGTACTGGTCCCTGAAGTGCTGTTTTGTCCTGTTGCACATTTGCATAAGCTGCATTGCTCGCTGAATTTTGGAACTAAACACAAGGGACTACATGTGGTTGCTGTAATGCTTTCGACACATGAGTTATTGCAAATCTCTTCTCTACACGTTAACTGGACTTGTGGGTTTGGTACCACTTTTGTGCAACTTCTATTTGTGCAGCTGAAAGTCTCTCCTCTTCCTACATAATCAGGTTCTGACCACTAAAATCAGAACCCAACAATAAAGGTCAGCATTTGTCAATCATCCATTATATAAAATGTCCACATGTTGTTTCCTATTCCCTCCCTAGATAACTACGATGGATTTTTAGGTACTTTTTGGCTGACAGCTCACACATGTTCATTGTACAGTTTGTGTCTGTATTCAAGTATTTTGGACCTCAGCCTGATTGCTTTTGTGTGATTTCTTCTGTGTAAGGAAATAAGGGTCAGACTTTTCCATTGGTTCCTAAAGAATAACCTCATTCTTCTGTGTATGTGGTGTATGTGATTATTTATACCACGCTGAGGTAGGGCTGACTTACATTGCTCAGCTAATGTTTAGTTCCTTGGATCCTTCCAGCAAGTGAGATGTGCAGTTCCTCAGCTATTCAGTAGGATAACATTATGAAATCATACATTGTTTTTACCAGCAGATAAGGTGACAGCTCTCCCTGTGCTCTGGAATGTCATTGTGGTGCCCTCTTCTACAAGTTTTGTCAGCTTAAGTAAAACAAATACCCTACTCATTAGCCTTAGGTTACAAAATAACAACTAGGAATTTGCTGTTGTTATAGGGAACCATAATTATTATCAATTACTAAGTATGCAAACGTATTTTGTCTACTCAATGGATTGAGAACTATTTTCATTCCAGTCTAATTAGACAGCTAAATGGTAATCTCCAGCCTCAGGCTTTTCCTACCCATCCTTGAGTGACTGCTTAACTTATCCCTTCAAAACAAACAAAGAGCCACATCCACAGCAAAGCTCCAAAAGGAGGCCCCATACACAGTGACACAGCGTTGAGAGATGACCTTTTTTTTTAGTGATTCTCTTTTATTTTGCTTTGCAAAATTGTCTACTAACTATTAGCTTCAATGGGAAGATTTAACTTTGAAATTCAATTTCAGTATTTCTAGGCCAAGTTAATATTTTCTTTCATATGTGGTGGGAGAGGAAGAAAGCATATTTGAAGCAAAGATTACCTAGTTCACTCTAAGACAAAAAAAGATAAAATCTGAGAGTGTGAAGTACTGAAGCAGGTATCTGCATGAGGTTATGGGCTCTCCTTTCTTGTATGCTTCCAAAACATGTTAAATAAAAGTGTGTTTGGGTTAGCCTAGGGATATCAGACCCTGCCTCTGAGTGAAAAATGTTATTAGGTGTTCTCATGAGGTCGCTTTCAGCCCTAGTTTTCTAAGATTAAATTAAAATTAGACAGGAGGCTGAGCTGTGCGAGTCACTGATCTTAATCTGCTACTGCTAGAAATCAGGGTGCCCACTGTGCACCCTGAAAGATAAGAGCAGACCCTCCATTTGAGAACTGTGCTGCTGTAGGAGGAGGTAGATGTGGAGATGAGAGGACGCAGGCAGGACATCTCCAGGATGGAAGCTGTGAGCAAGGCCAATCACACTGGGTCACTCCCCTGGCCCCTGAGACTGGTGAGGCATTTGAGGAAGAGGTTGAAAGGAGTCTGCCCACTCTTACCTAGGGCAGACAAAGAACTGGCTGAAAGAACAGGGGTCCTAAGGTTTGGGTCTCTTACTCCCTGCTGGGACTCGGTGGGCTTCTCTGATGTAATTGAACATTTTCTTGAAGGCATCTTGATGCCTGTCTTCCACATCCCAGGTGAGCATCCAGCTTGCTGGGTTACTGATCTACCCTCTCACCTCCTGCATTATCTCTGTCCCACTTTAGGTGAGGGAGCATTGTGGAGGAAGTCCATCCAGTGAGACAGTGGGGGGACCGCTTCAGGATAACATGTAATGTAGTGGCTAAGGTGGCCTCCGAGGAGTTTGAGAAACCAGCATCAAGTGCCTGTTTCACATCAGGCAAAGAAATGATTGAGCTCTCACTTCTGGTATCTCGGAAATAAGCTTTAGGGAGTGGGCTTCTTAATAAAAGAGAGGCATAGTCCTTGTAGCCTCCTCTTGGGCATGGGTTTTGGGTGGTTGTCATGAACAAGCCTGCTGTAGGACTGGTATTTAACGTGCCTTAGGTACAAAGCAGTTTGGAGCTGAATGAAAAAGAAAATGGGGTTCAGTGTCTACAAGCTGAGGTCTGGCTTCTCAAGGTGGAAACCACAGGCTTTGTGCAGAACATGGCAATCAGGCACCTAAACCACCCCCACAAATCTCATCCCATCAAACCATGGTGTTTGTCTGTTTATGTTTATAATTACGGTTATATTTATGTTTTAGAGGGAAACACAAACACCTCTTGACCAAAAGAAACCAGCTCATTGCACAAACAGCGTTTCTGTTGGGAAGAAGGGACCCCATGTGATAGAGATGGTCACACCACCTGATGTGCAGCCAGGAGGTGTTGGGTACTGCAGCAACGATGCTTCCATGAGGATTTGTGTGGTTTAGAACAGAAGTTTCAGGCTGCAGCAAAGGGCAGGTGGGTGTATATACCCTCGTGTTCATGTTGTGTATTTTAGTCACAGGATGGATAAGCTCTTTGATCACGGGAGAAGCCAGGGCTGCTCCTGAAGGTCAGGTAGCCCAACTCTGGCAAACAATCAGACTCTGTTTCTCTGTATCGTGTTAATATTTCCACTCTGGGATATACGGTGGCTTTAAGACCTCAGGAAGAGCTGTTTGTGCAAATTACCAAGCAAATCAATGGTATGTGCATTCCAAGGACTCATAACTCAGGCAGAAAGAAAAAAAATCATCAAATTGTTCAAAGGAACTTGTTTAGGGTGGCAATTTCCATGCCATATTTCAGGTCTCTGTCTCCAGCTATTCAGGCTGTCTAAAATAAATCGCTGTCAAAAATAAATCACTGTCTTTTTTTTCTTCTTTTCTTTTTTTTCCTGAACAATGGGGGAAGTGTGATCAGTTTGTTTGTGCTAGCTCTTTTTCTTTTTTAATTCTCCTTTTCCATAAAACCACAAAACCTGTGACTGTTTCTGTTGACAACTCTGCCCTGAGACCTAAGCATGCAAAAACTTTCAATGGGCTTAAAGTAGTATTTTAATCAGGAGAAGTCCTGGTTAAAGCTTAGCTGTTTGACCCACCACTGGAATGTAATGCAAGCTATGTACACAAACCAGGCCTCACATATTAAAAAACATCAGTAAGAAGTAAGATCCATTCACCCCTTTAGAAGCTACAGATTTCATCCTACATTGAAAGGATGCGGAGTCCAGACTCCTGTTAGGTGGCCTCATCCCAGACAGTGGTGAGTCCATAGAAAATCACAACCAGTTGTGGGGTTTTTTTTTGCCAAAGCTGGATATATTTCACTTTGAAGTACTGTTGGTGAGGAGCATGTTTTATTATGCATGGTGTTAACACCATTTCAAATTTTTAACTCCTTTTTATATTAAAATAAGGAATTGTGTCCATGCGAGGTTGAAACAGTCTTTTGAACTACAAGCTGCAACTCTTCTTTTTCTTTTTTCAAATGAAATAAAGGCACTACTTGGGAGCAGGAGACCAAAGGGATCTTTCTAAGCTAAAAGGCAGGCAGAATAAGCTTGGCTTGTCACCAAGTTGCACTGAATTTGACAAATGAAATTTCATTAGAAGTGCAGAGGCGGTTGTGAAACTGCCAGTAAATAACTGTCTCCCCAGAGTCTCACACTTTTTCCAGAGTCTGTTTTCTCTTTGGACTACATTCTGCCAGGGACAATATTTTAAAAGCAAAAAACAGAGCTAAACATCAGAGTTAGAAGTTAGTAGATAATAAAGGTCAAATGTATTTTTTCCAGGAGCTACTGGAATTGATGCCATTATTTTAGCTTTTCTTTCTCCCTCGCTCTTTCTCTCACAGTTGTTACCACTGATGGGTCCAATCCAAGGCCATGAATCTAGACAAATTCAGGGATGGTTCCAGAGCTGACCATTTTCTCTCCAATGACTCAAAGCAAAACCCAAGCCCCATGCCCATCACCCTGTGCTCTGAAATGCTTGTAGCTGTTTCAGACCTGGATCTGAACCTCATGGTTGATGATCTCCTCTAGTCATCATCCTTCAGTAATTCAAAATATAAATTAAATGTGCATCATCATTCAACCCACCAAACCACATCTGTGCATGAAGCTACTTTTGTTCTCTCGGGGCATTACAAGACTATGAAGTATCTCTCCTCCTGGCTATTACTGAGCAATGAGAAAGGGTTCTTTGTCTTGTTTCTTGCTGCTTCTGTAGGGAAGGTTTTCTGCTTTCTCTGGCTCGGGAATGTAGGACACTTCCATTTTCAAGCAGGAGGCTCTATCATGATGGTCTGTGTTTTCTGCAAGGATTAGCTGTTGAATTTACTCTTCTGTACCACCCCTTGCTGCTCCTCAGCTGCAATGTGGTCTGGGGTGGCCTTGACAATGCAGCTTTTGCTCTGAAGCCAAAGTGGGAGGTCAAGTGATGATCCGAAGTGTGGGAACTGTCACTTGTAATTGGCTGAGAATGGCTTGAGAAGCACCCAAGCATTTTTCACAGAAGGCTCCCCCCTCAGTGACACAGCCCATGCCTCTTCTTATAAATGGCACTCTGAAGGACACTTATGTCTGAAAATGAGTATATCTGTCTCTGTTGTTCCATGCAATTTTGATCATGTGTAGAGATGCTTTGCAAGTGAACTCTTTCCTTCCCTGCATGCAAGGAAAGAGCTGGCTTTTCTTGGTAGCAGGTAAAACCAGGCATATGAAAGACCTGCTTCTGAAGTGCACAACTGTGTCTCCAAATGGACTAGAGATGGAAAAGAAGGTGCCCTTGGGCTCATTTTCTACTTTTCTTTTTCAAAACTTGAGACCATGTGTTTCAAGCAAAATTCATACCTGCTGCCATCAGAAGAGCAGAGCTGGGATTTCAGCTCCCTAATTTGGTTGACAGTTTAATTTGCTGGGATGCATGTCCCACATATCACGTGCTTTAGCTCATAAAATCAGCAGAACTTTGCTACCTTCCCTCATCAGTCCATGTCTCTGATGTCAGTGGAAGTCATTACACCAATAGTTTATAGGAAGAGGATTTAGGTTACAGTGAGAATAGAGCCCCAATCTTTGTTCCTCTGAGCTTCCCAAAGCCATAAATGCTTGCAGAACTGATATGAAGAGCATTTCCAGTGTAGATGAAGTTGGAGGACTCAGTTGCTTGGTACAACCCCTGTTTTCTAGAACCTTAATTAGAACTTTCAAAAATCACTGATAACCCACATGTCTTACCACTGCTTTTAGTAGAAGGTAATCCTACATGACCTTCCACAAATCCCTTTAAATTAGCCTCCTTCCCAGAGTGTGCCATGCCAGCAAACGATTCATACATTAATCTTACTGTATTTGCAGCTGATTCTTTATTCTTTCTCTACAGCTGGAGTTTTATTTTGAGGCCCCATAAAGTTCTAGGTCGTGACCATTACTGTAAAATCTATTCTCATCCTTAGAGGGTCTAGTCACATTTTGGGGAGGATGTGGGGGAGATGATCCAAAATAAAATCTTGCAGATGATATTGCACAAAACACCACACACAACTGCACACAACATATACAGTGCTGCCAGCAGTCCTGCTGCTTGAGAACAAAAACTGTGTCTCATTAAATCTGAATTTACAAGGTGATTGTAATGCTATTGAACAGGCTAACAAATGCCATACCATTGTACAAGCTCAACACGGGAAGCAGTGCTAGCACATTCGTTGATGGCATCAAATTGTGCAGATTGTGACATCAGATATGCTTTTTAGTCTTGAGAAACAAGAATTTATTTATGCTACTTATTATTGAGAAATAATACAAATTGTTTCACATGAGAAAAAAATCCCGCTATGGCACTTGACATTCACCATTGTATGGGATGGAAAATAGCCACGTGAAAGAAAAATCTGGGGGATTTAATTGGGATAACTGGATTTGCTGGAAAGCATGTCCTGCATATCACTTGGTGCAAATTTGGTCTGAATTTGGGTCATCAATCAGATGTTAGACTGAAATGTAACATAACATAGGGAGGGTCAGCAGAACATTGAGCTTTGTATTTTAAATTACAATCTGTGTTAGGCATTAACTATGCTATGGAAATCGCTTTGTAACTGGACTCAGTAACTCTCTGAAAACATTATCCCTTGAAACTTTCTGTTTGAGGAAATAAAGGACTAGGTAAGTATACTCCAGGCTTTATGAAGGTGTGGCTTTGTGGATGGTCATGGGGAGTGAGGATGGTGAGGTTCAGGGTAGCAATTGGTCTCATGGACCATGGGGAGTCTGGAAGGAGGATCTATCCATCGATTTTATCTGTCCCAATGGGAATCTGGGTACCAGCAGGTATTTGATGGCTTTATGGTAGGCGTGGGTTAGAAGCCACTGGAAGAGCTATAAATTTTCTGAATTGAGGCATGGACTGACCTGTAACCAATGGAGGTTAGGGACAAGCTTCCCCTTTGGGGAAACTGCTGGGTTATTTGTATCTCAGCAAGGCAGCTGGTTTTACATCAAAACCAGCACATGCATTAGATGGACAGTTAGTTGTATCAGATACAGGCTGGGTGGGGAAGCTCTGTCAAATGGCAAAAGCACACTGTAAAAGAGATGTGCCAGTAACTTACAATGGCTGTGTATGTACCATACAGCTAAATGCTGACAATCAGGTCCTGCATGTCTCTGCTAGTGGTGTTGTTTACTAAAGTCCTTGTAAACAGAGGGTACGCCAAACCTTGCAGAATGGGAACCTGGGGCACCTGCCGTTTGAGTAGCAAAGGATAAGAGCCAGAAAACAGGGAAATCTGAGAGACAGGCTCCAGAGGAGACTTTCAGCAGTGATATTTTGCACTGTTGCCCAGTGTGTTTGAGGAGCTAGTAAAGATTTCTGAAGATATTTGCTTGATAGAACACCCACTGCTTGTTTTAATTAGCTTGGTCTCATTTTTAATAAGCACCAGATGAAAATTTTGAGTGGGATCTTGCATGGGTTTCAGTATTAATGCAGAAACATGGGCCTGACAAAGCCTGAGCTTGCACTCTAGTTGCTGCAGGTGTAGTTCCATGGGTCTGGTCTGGCATAGCAAAACCCAGCTGGATAAAACTTTGCAGTTTGAGGCTATCTTTTGCATTTCACTTGAAGGACTTTAAAGTCCAGTTAGATTCCTTTTTGTTCATCTCTGTTCAAGACTGCTGAGGTCTCCTGTTGAAAACAAGTAATGATTGCCTGTGGTGGATAGCTTTTGTGTTAAAGCATGTCAGCTATCTTCGGCTGATAGCAGACAAACCCAGCTCCACTCATGTTCCCTCACACAGAGTCTCTAAGTCTTGCTGACATGCCTGGAGTTGAAAAAAGCCAACGATGAGCTGTGGTAATAGCTTGTAAACACGGAGTGTGGCCACACCTTGCAGTGTCTACAGCCTGAGGGAACAGATCTGCTAGGCTATGTCTGCCCTTCAATGCTGGGAAACACACCACTGGTAATAAACCACAATGGCTGTTCTCCATCTGCAATCAATTTCTGTTTAACTAATGATGTTAAGTAGAAAATAGCCACAGTCATCTCTTATTAGCTCCTTGAATAAACAATGGGTGTAGATCAAATGCTTCATTAACAGGGAGGGAAGCAGCCACCAGTTCCTTTTCCAGGTGTCAGTAGCAGCTAGGGTGTACATAGCCATGGGCAGGCAGGAGTGGCCTATGTTAGTGCCATCATCCTTGGCTTGTGTGACCTTAATGCCATTGTCCTTTTCTTGTGGGATGGATGGAGGGAAGCCTGCCTCTATTTGCTGCACGGCCTGGATATGGATGGTGTGCTCATAACAGCAAGCAAGATCTGCAAGCCAGTGAAAAGGGTAAGTCTTTCTGCTAGTTGCAAGTGGTTTTGGGCTCAACCATGAAAAAAGTCGGCTGGGAGCAGGGAGGAGTTCTGGGAGAAAATTCTGGAGCTGGGGCTGCCTCTAAGCTCCTTAGCAGAGAGCCTGAGACAAGCCACATTACATGTTTCCTATTTCCCCTTGACCAGGCTTGGGGTGCAACTGCTGGTGGCATTGCAGTCCCCTCGAGCAGGCCAGCTGCCTAGAGTATGGATGTTTTTTAAGGCTCAATAGCAGAGAGAAGTTCAAGACGTAAATTTGGAATGGGTTCCAGTGCAAAAGTTGTCAAGAGCTGGAGGTGTTGATATGACTTTGATTTGACTGACTGAAAGCCATACACAGATAGCACCTCTCAACTTTTCCATGCTCAAGGTTATTCACTCTTTGAGTTAGTTTTTTTGTGCCATCTGTAAATTACAAAACCCAGCTCTCCTAAAGTGGAAATTCTGTGCTATGTATGCACACAGGGCTTGGCTGTTCTCTTGCAACAAAATGTCATGCCAAATAAATAATCATGAGCATAAGGAAATGTCATGAATAAGAGAAAGGAGAAAAAGAATAAAATGAAACAAGGCTCCTTAAAAATATTCCGGGAAATGAGCAGACATTAAGAGCAACTACAGACATTATCATTTGTAAGTAGGCTCTGTGTTCTCTAATGGCTTTCTAATGCTGCTGAGAAGGAATGCATGTATTCATGAGGCTTAAGTAGATGCTAGATCCTCTTGCTTTAGGATTAAAGCAAATAAAGCCTTAAGGTTCTTTCAGAGAGCTCCTTCACTTCTAACCTGCTTTTTGTTAGTTTGAAAAAAACCAACAAAACAGAAGAATTCCTAGAAGAAAATATTTATGTTCATTTGGGGGCAACCTGAAGCCTTTAATTTGGTTTTGTTTTGAAAGGCAAATGTTTACCCTGAGCCTCGCCTGCAGGTGCTGGGGGTGGCCCCTGTAACCCGCATGGGCCTGGGCACACCCTGGTGGCTTTCGGGGTGGGCTGCCCCACAGCTCGGCTTCGCCCTTTGCTGGGTGTGTTACAGACCAGTCTTTCTTGTGAAAGTCTGAGTATTTCTGGCTTGGTTTAAGCTAGAGAAACTGTGAAAGGAAGGGGTTTGGTTTTGTTCTGGTTTTCCCTTTGTGCTATTCAGCGCTAATAGCTTCAGCCAGATCAAAACTGAGAAAAGCAAAAGGGATTTCTCCCTGACTTCCCTCTGGTGTCCGACTGCTTCTGGCTTTGAAAAAGTTGGTTCCAAGTATGAAATGTTAGCAGTGATTTATTCCAGCCCTTTTGTGTGTATCTGTATTTAGCTTGCTATTCTGGAACCCCCCTTCTCCAACAGGTGAGCGTGCAGTAGTAGTTTATGTAAAATGGCCATCAAAAAAATGCTATATATTTCTACAAAGAGTGTTTACTACTTATGTGAATCATCGTGATCCACATACACACTGTGGTAACCCTACCCAACAGTGAACCATAATGACTAGAGGCTGTCCTTTAACTGGGCAAGGTAATACTGAACTGCTCAGTGGAAGGAAGAAAGGGAGTGCTAAGCGTAGACAGTCACTCGCAGCCTTTCAGCTCCTGCTTACTCCCTGTGATTTGGCAGCGCTCCATCCTGCCCGCACAGTTTCTTCAGTGTGACTGGGCTTTGCAGAAAACCTTAATCCAGCACAGAAAGGTTTTAAGCAACCGCATCCAGCACAGTCCTGTTTCGCTCGGTTTAAATGAGAAAGTTAAATCTCAGTCTAGACGGAGCGCTCTCTAGCTCCTGTGACTCTCGCACCTGGCGAGATGCATCATCCACGAGTATGTTTCTCATTTTCCAGATGAGCCCAGGGGATCTGCATCTCCCTCCCCCCCCTAAAATTCCTGTCTGTTCTAAATTGACTTTTAGTCCTGATTTATACCTCAATAAAACACACCAGGAGAAGGAGAAAATGTTTAATTGCATAACTGACATGACTTATGCAGGGCACATTTTTGGTGGTTGTTTATGCACTTATCTTTAAAAGGGGTATAAAGACCCATGACTTTCAATGACAGTGGGAAAAGTAAAAGGTGAGGAAAATAAACGTGGTAAAGGACAAGGGCTAAACCTCAAACTAGTATGACTGCTGGAAAAGGACTTCTGTCTATTAAGAGAATCACTGAAAAATGTGAAGAGATGCAGTTTGGATTTTGGATTTTAAGGGATCGCAATAAAAACTTTGAGATCTCTCCTGTCCCCTAGCAAACCAAGTCAGAAAGCAACCTCATATTGGGGCTGTTTGATGTTGAAAGTCGGAAAATGTTTCTTTTCTCAAAGCAGTAACAAATGAAAAAAACCTTCTTTTGTCACCTATGAAATCACTGATTTGGAGTTCTTGTTTGATTTGTTTCACCCAGACCCCTCGCAAAGTTGCACTGTGGTTGTTTCTTTTTTTTATAAATTATTTTTTTTAGGGTGAATATCATGCTAGGGAACAAGACACAGGCATGCAAGCCTGTCTTCAAGTTTCTGCTGCAAAGTTTCTACTGGCAGCCTTGTCCTGCTGATGACAGGCACCCTGGCAGCACCTTAAACAAGCGTTCAAGCGGCACATGCAAGATAAGAAGACTCCAAGATAATTAGAAATGGGTGCATTACTGGGAGGCTGGCATGATTTACTTAATTACATCATAAATGTGCTGCTTATCTCTTCTATCGCCTTTGTAAGGATGTAGCTTCTAAGACTGTTCTTCGGGGGTGAAAGATAAGGAGCGAAGTTAAGCTTGTTGTTCACCTCCAATTTGGTCTCATTACTGACAAAATGTTTATTATGGCACGGAGTTGGTGTTGACGTGTGCTTTGTTCTGCATGATGTGGCTCTTGCCTCAAGGGCCATCTAGACTTCAAACGCTGGTGAGTAGGTGCGTGGTAATGCACGAACATGCCTATGTATTTGCATGTTAATCAGGCTGATAGAGAGACTACATAAATACATAGGTCAGCAATATTCTGATCTCCTCGCCTTTCACTGTCTCAGCCCTGAGTCTACTCACCTTACTGTGATGTCCTCTGCATGGGAACTCATCTGCTATGATGCTGCAGACCAGCGATCAGGGAGTGTGAAGTCAGGAACTTGTGAAAGTTTGAGTGGTGGGGTCTGCACCTCCTAAAACGTTTTAGATTGTGACAGTTTCCCAGTTGTCCATAGAAGGTGCTGAATTCTTCCTGTTAACCTCCAGAAATTTCCCTTAAATATGAGAAGTGATCAGTGCAATCTTTAAAAGTTTCCCCTCTGACGGACAGATGGACAAAGTTGCTCATGTCTTTGTATTTAGATGCTGTACCCCAATGGGCTGTACCAAACCCTGGAAATGTCATTTCCTAGAGACATGCCTCCCTCTTCTTCACCAAAGGAAATCCTCCTGGCAATGTGGTTAGATGAATTTACCACCAAGACCTGCAGCAGTGTTCTTACCCAGGATACCAGCTCTCACTAGCTTTTGCACCAAGACTGGTTGCAACCAAACCTGACAAGGAACTCCCTGCCTGACCTTTGATCAACACGGGTGTTCGGTCAGCCTCTGAGAGAGGGAGTATATTCTTGCTGAACTTCATGAAAGAAAGGCAGTTACGTTTCTATTAAACAGCTTTTGACTTTGTAGAAAGTGAAACTTACCATTATCCAGTGTTTTTGGCTCCCACCTACAGCATGTTAATCCAAGGAACACAGGAGCTTTGTGCACTGGCGATGGTTATCTCCATAGGAAATCCAGCATTGTGGTTACACCAGCTGCTTTTTCGCCTCTCCTGATTGTAGGACTTCTTTTCACTTGCAGGATTTCCTTGTTCCAACTACTTCTTCATAGACCCAAGTGCTTTTTTTTTTCCTCCTCTGAAATAAAAGGTCGATGAAACAGAGATGAGCAAAGGAGGAAAAATGTCTTTCCATTTACTCACTGTCCTGCCAATTCAAACAGTTCTGCGCTGTGCAGGGTTTCCCTGCATGCCTCTCCTGATGATGCATAAGACTGACCTCAGGGAAAAACTCTGATTCTCTCTAAAATGCTTTTAAATAACTTTGCCACTGTCAGCGATATCTGTTTTTAATCAGTGGCATGACCTTTTCTTTATATCCCTGTTAAGGGCTAAGGAATTTTGGCAGAAGCCATGAACTGATGCATGCTGCATGGCCTTACTTTACTGCTCCCAGTGCATTTCTCAGGAAGGCTGATATCCAGAGCTGTTCAATACCTCTGGAATGCTTATTCTGTCAGTTCTTTCATCTGCAGATCTGCAGCCTAATGTTGCAGCTTTGTGCTTGGAGAACCAGAAGGTCAAACAGACCTCATCCTGGGTAAAATTAGCTATTTTCTGGGCTTCACTGAAGAAGCTTGGAGAGAAATGCAGATGGTAAAACAAAGCACAACCAATCCACAGTTGTGGATTGAAAATGCAATGTTTTATGAGTTTGAATAGCTTAGTCTTTTTAAAAATAATTTTGTTGCTCTTCATATTGGGACAGAGCCTGGAGCCAGAGCACCATATGGATTATGCAAACATAAACCAAAGGGTTGATCTCTATACTGGAGATCATTAATCTAGCTTTAAAATGTCCAGTCATGCTTTCAGAGGTCATTTTGGTTTGTTTTTTAAACCTGCTTGTTGTCTTGAATAACCCAAACATAACATTGCTGAGGCCCTGCCCTTCTTCCGATAAGGGACACAAAAACTGCTGTTGTGCATGGGCTCTGCCTCCAGAACATTCAGGTATATAGGTGATGGTCTGCTGATAACCAGTTCCTCCGTGTGAATTTTCTGAGACACTTCATGTTTCAAAGAAAGACCTGAACTGCGTGGAAAAGAAAAAAAATGAAAAACAACCCATGGGATTTGTCAGGAAATAGCTGAACAAGCTTGTGAGAAAACTGTGAGTTAAAGGAATATGTGAAGAGCTTGTGCCACACGTGGAGGGTGTGAAGTTTTAGATGGGCTCAGGGTATGGCTGCAGTAAGCCATAACGTAATCCTTCTAGCATGCAATGTGCAGGATGAGCTAGAGGTTCAGTAGAGCTACTTGGCTTTGGGATCTTTTCCATTTGCCAGGAGAGTCAATCTGAAGGAAACCTTGGAAACAGAGCACACTTTTTTAGAAGAGCTCAGTAACTTTCACTCTTTGTACTTCCAAATCCAGAAAAGTGGTTGTCACAAACAACCCTGTTTCTCTTGACCTGTCAGGGAGGTCTCTGAGGTATGACAGTGGCTCCTGAACTTCAAAATGCTTTCACTGTCCTCTTGGTACCACGTGGAGAACCCAGGAGGATGACTTCCCTCCACCCCCAAATTCTTCTAGACAACGTTAATGTCTAGTCCAAAAATTATGAAGGATACATCCACACAAAACCATGCAGAAATGACTGCTGTCTTAAAATATGCTCACATTGTGGCACTACCACCTGCCCCTGCTCCCAACCAAAACAGATTTACAGCAAAGGCACTGAGTGAGCTGTAGGGTCCTTCAGCTGACAGCGAGACTGCTGGTAAAGGTTGCACAGCAGTTGCCTTTCTCTGTTCCCAACAAATGAGGAAAACTGATGTCCTGGCAAGGACTTTTCCTGCTTGTCTGGGCCTTAAGCACAGAAGCAGCACTTCCCAGGGAAGAAAAAGAAATATTTTTGTGTGCAAATAGCAGCCAGCTGCTGATTGTGCTTTTTTGTTGCTTATTACTCCTGCCCCCCACTTGTAAAATGCTTTCAACGTGTTGAACCAAATTTCTCACTCCTTATCCAACCTGCAGAGGTTTTAAAGAATAGGACAAAAAACTTCCCCATATGACAATACAGGAATTTTCCTGATGGATGAAGGAGCCAGAGGCGACTTGTTGCACCCTGCCTGGTGTGTTAGCTCAATATGCATCCAGAACTGTGATCAGACATTGAGCCAAAGAGTTTGGCCAGGTGGGAGACAACTTCAGGGGGATCCTTCCTGAAAGCAGTATGTGCTGCCTCACTGCAGGACTGCTGGTGTTGGCCTTAGTTCATCTCTCTGGACTCTTTTGTAGCAGCTTTAGCAATTGCTTTTGCTCTCCTCTTCTTCATCTCTAGCCCCTGTGATGTGACCACTGCTGGGGGGAGTCACTCTCTGAGTGATCCATACAACAGGGTAAAGCAGGATGGCCTTTTGCTAAGGGCATCAGGTAAGAGTCTGAAGTCTGTTGGCATATTCCAGTCTGTTGGTATGGGTTTTTTTCCACTACCTGTGAGGTGCCTACAGCACTCATCCCTCTTGCTTACCGAAGAGAATCTTGAAGGGAGTTGCATTACTTGCTTTCATGTTAGGCAGCGGTAACCTCGTGCTAAATCCCAGGAACCAAAGGCTGTAACATACTTGAGCTTTCAGCCAGCACTTGACTTCATAGCTTAGGCAACCAAATAGCACTACAGAAGTAAAACAGGGTTTCTCAAATGAGTGCTTTGGGATTATTACCCTTACATTTCAGTTAATACGTTCACTCCTGTAGCACATTCTGAGGCATACAGAAAACATTTGTTTTGCCAAATGGTGCCAAGAGCAAAATTACCCTCCTCTGATCCATGTGGTTTACCAGGGTAAATCGTAGTGCTAAAAACTGATGGAAAGACAGATCCAATTAAAATCCTTTTTTTAAATAAAAACACTAAAGAAATCTTTGTCAGCTGTGTTTAAGGAAGAAAGGCAAGCATAAAATCTTAAGCCCCTCTCCTCTAAAGAAGGACAACATTGTACTGAAAGGGCTAACTGCTGCTCTATACACTGCATTTTACTTTGTACCCTTTCACAGCACTGAGGAAAGAAAATAAGGTACAACCCACACACCTTCCACATCTGCCATAAAGCATTTCCCCCCCTCCTCTTGCTCCATAATGAACAAGCACTCTGTGCCTTGGCTTCACAAACACATTACTTATTTCTTGATGCTGAATTCCCCTTTCACTTGCTGTGTTGTTTTCACCAGCGTATTTTGCAAGTTGCTCTTTTAGGGTATCTGTTCTTCTAGCACTGAAAATGTCTCTCTGTGCTGAACGAAGTGCCACGGGAAGTTATTAGCCTCTAATTAGGAGAACAGCCTGAGGGACAGGCTACACGGGTAGTCCTTACAACCGGAGCAGGTAACAGTGGGAGAGCAAGCCCGGCTGTGAGGACCTGAAGTGACTTGTAAAAGATCCAGGCAGAAGATCCATGGTGGTGTTTGGAACAGAGTCCACATTTTCTGCATCACAGGAGGGTCTCATCTTTGACAGCTTTGCATGGCAGGGTTTTCAGGACCTTGGAAAACAGTCCCTATGGTAGCTGGAAATAACCATCTGAACTGCTCAGCTCACAGGGGTACTGGCTGGAAGAGTTCTTCTGGCTAAATGCAGAAGTGGAGAGGAAAGCATCAGTAGGTAGAGGTGAAGTGAGCTGGGAGAAGTTGGCAAAGAGCAGGAATGGATGGCTGAGGCATAAACCTTGATTACTGGGCACTTGGTTTCGCTGTTCAGAAAGCATGTGGGAGCTAAGAGATTGCAAAGGTGCATTTAAAACCTGACTGAATGCATTCCTGTGTGAGCTGCTCTAGGCTGCCCTGCTCTAGCAGGGGGTTGGACTAGACTAGATGATCTTTCGAGGTCCCTTCTAACATTCTGTGATTCTGTGGTACTTGTACATAACATTTTTCTTATACCACTTGATTAATTGAAGTACAGCTCTCTGCTTTTGGTTGCTGTTGTGCGTGCTTACCATTCCAGCAAAGCAGGCCAAAAATGCTTCAGTGTAATTAATTGGAAGTAGATGAATATGAAGTATCTCTTTTCAAAACCTGGGGTTAAATTAGGCAACAGGCATTTTGTAGGAACCATGCCACTGTTACAGATACAATCTGAACCAACTTTGTTTGTACAAGAGACCATGATTTTTCTTTCAACAAACCACATTCACTACTTCAGCAGCACGTTATGCCTTTACAACAAATAAAGAATGGGCCTTCTAGACAGGATACTTACTAAGGCACAGCTCCTAAGTAACAAAGTATTGGCAATGAATGAAGCCAGGGGATTTACAGAAAAATAGTATGTGATAAAATGCATATGGGTAAAGACTAAAGCTGAGAAATGAATGTATAAAGGCTATTTGCACATTCTTGATTCAGAGTACTTGACTTTGTAGCTATAGTATTCTTTTAATCTGTAACCGTTTGTGATGCTAGGAGCGCTGGGCTGAGATGTGGCAGGGAGGTTTGATGTGTGTGTGCATATATATATATTGCATATATAAAAATGTGTATTTAAAACATAGATATTGATCTAAAACTAATGCTTGATTGTTCTTCCAACCTGTATTGAGAAAATTGAGGGAGAGTGGACCTGGACCTTTCCCCCTGTACCTGGCACTGGTGAGGCTGCACCTCGAGTGCTGGGTTCACTTCAAAAAAGTCATTGAGGTGCTGGAGCGAGTCCAGAGAAGGGCAACAAAGCT
>VZRW01005363.1:122574-174980 GCA_013398125.1 Aegotheles bennettii
CCCTGGAGGTGTTCAAGAGGTGTCTGGATGTGGTGCTGGGTGATGTGGGTGAGTGGTGATGTGGGTAGGGGTTGGACTGGATGATATTGAAGGTCTTTTCCAACCTTGATGATCCTATGATTCTATAATTCTGTGACATCCTCAGCCTTCCTCGGAGGTACAAGTGAGCAGGCTCATTTCGGAGCCCTGCAGTACCAGCTGCGTGTGGCACACGTGTTGGCAGGCAAGCTGTGTAGGTCTATGGCACTCCCCTTGCAGTGGAGCTTCACTTCTTCAAAGAGGGGAGAACAGCAGTTTTCGTGGCTCCCTATGTTATTTAGCCTCATTCACTGACCACAACAACCCCAGCAGCTGGCAGCAGGTACACTGCTGATGCAAGGCACTCATTTCTGGTGACAGGTTGCACCAGGATGGCAACTGCCATGACTCAGGTGAGCAAGAGGAAGGAAATGAAACCAAAGATTAATTTTTCTAGCCTTTCACTCCAGGAGGTGGGTGAAATCTGTTTGTCTTTCCACGTCTAGATGAGCAGGAACGTGTGCTGTGCAGCACAGCAAGCACTGCTGATGCTCTGTCAACAGTGCAGCTCTCGGGCTGAGCTCTGCCACCCCTAGCACAGGGCTCAGAAAAAACCAAGCTGGGCTAAGTCTTGGGGGCTTTTGGCAGCTTTTTTCCCTGCTGTTGCAGAGCAGTAGGGAAATGCTGGGCAAGTCAGCGTGGGCAGTTACAAAAGAAGGATGCAAGCTCAGGAATATGTCTCTGTGCTTTGCAGTTTCTTGAACTTTCAGGTGTGAGCTGTTCACAGAATCACAGAATCCTAGGGGTTGGAAGGGACCCGAAAGATCATCCAGTCCAACCGCCCTGCCAGAGCAGGGTCACCTAGAGTCCATCACACAGGCAGGGTTTGAATGTCTCCAGCCAAGGAGACTCCAGAACCTCTCTGGGCAGCCTGGTCCAGTGCTCTGGCACTCTCACAGGAAAGAAGTTCTTCCTGAGATTCACATGGAACCTCCTGTGCTCCAGTTTTCTTTGGCCTCTCTCAACAGATTTGCAAATAGGGAGTAATGTTGGAGAGATCGATAGGGATCAAATATTGCACCAGTAAGTGCTCAGTAAGCACCAGGCCATGCCACTTTGTTCAGGCACAGCTCTGGGAGGTACGACCTGGTGGTGGGGAAGCAGGAGGCATGCCTCCTTGCTGGGGTTCAGACCCAAACCCTTGCTGAGCCAGTTGCCATGGGAAGGTTATTACACCTATACATGTACTTGCTCCTGGGCAAATCCCCAGGCTGGCGTTATCCCATCTGCAGTGCTGCAAACATCGTGTTTGCCACCCACCAAGCCTTTAACTGTGCATGAGGGTAGGAGTAGGTAAGTCATATGAAAACAGGAGGTAATTAAGAGCCTAATGAACAGCAGGCAAAGCAGGCATGAGTTAATGTAGAAGCAGAGGTCATAGTGTAGTTAAAAGCTAAAGAAAAATAAAGCTTTGGCTGGCGTGCTGGAAGTGCGTGTATCAGCAGGAGTCCCCATGTTCTAATTTGAGTGAAGAATTAGTCACAGGCAGCAGAGCAGAGCCTCGGGGAGGTGAAACAAGGCCTGTAGCTGCCTCCCAGAACTGAATTCTTCCCATGAGCAAGCCAGGAGCACCCCTGATACCTGCTGGAGGGCAGGCGGGCATCAGCCTGTATCCCTCTACAGTCTCTGGCTTGCCAGCTCAATTTATCAGGGACCAGCCTGGTCCTGGGGGATAAATGAGCAATAAAGGTTGATGTGGCAGTGGAGAGGAGCTGCAGGCGCTCGTCGGGTTCTGCCTGGGCAGTTGTTAGGAGGATGATGTTCCACCCTCTGCAAGCCCATGCATTGGTAAGGAGGTGGGAACACCCACCCGTGGCATACAGGCAGTGTCCTTGAGGAGGTCATCACTGCAAACTGCTTTTGCCTGCGTGAACATAACCCAGAGCTGCAGCTGTGATCTTCTGCTGACTCTACCCTAGAACACACTCTGTGCTGCACCAGAGGCAGGAGAAGAGGTTACAGGTCAGTAGCTCTGTTTGGCTTCAAAGCTGATGCTAGAAAGAAGTGACTTTTCCCACACCCCCCCTCTTCTTCAGTTAACCATTATGAATAAGCCATTCTGAGTTAAGGCAAGACAAACATCAAACACATTTATCCCACCTAGACTTTGAGGCTTGGCTTGCAGTTCCCCTTAAGTCTAGTTGCAGCAGCAGCTGGGGATGTTGCCACCCATGCTGGTGTGCCTGACCCCCCTGCCAGAAACTACTGCCAGAGATGACAAGTGCTTTGCTCCCCTCTCCTTGAGGCAACACCAGCTGAAGCCAATGCCGGTGTGAGGGGGGATGCTGGGCTCCCACATTTGCTGCTGAGAGCCATGCTTCCAATATTCCTGTTCTAGCAGTAGCAGCTGAAGTTCACCCAGCCCTTGGCAAGTCAAGAAGCAGCTTGAAAGCTGCTGTCCACAGGGATTGCAAATTGCTTCCAACCTTGCCTGGTTTACTTCATCAGTTTTATACTATGGGAGGTAAAATAATTGCTACTCAGACCTCTTCCCCAGCTCTGAGGCATCCACTCAGTCATCCCCACTCAGAAGTTATGTGTTAGGGGATATCACTTAGATCCAGCCCCCCATCCTGTCTTGAAAGATTTGTATTCTTAAACTCCTGTGGACCTCCTGGTCAATTTACTTCTCATATTATGACTTCACCTCTTCCCAGTTCCTGTTTTTATTTGTCTTCTCCCACTTTCTTGGGATTTCTTGGCTACCTAAGTCCATACTCTAAACAAAGCATATAAAAAAAATGAGCAAAACCACAACAGAGTATCCAAGTTTAAAATTTGTCGTGGCTTTGGATGAGTAATTAGCAATTGCATTGCTTCAAGTACTATTTTTACAATTGCCATTGAGAGCTCATTACAGTTTGTATTTCTTTCTCGGCACCAATGCATCAGCTCATTGAATTAGTAGTTGTAAAAGTCACTTGGACTTGACAAAGGGAGGACAAGGAATCTAGTTAAATAGTTCAGTTTTAACATGCTGGGGTGAGCAGTGGTCTAGTCTAATGTGAACTTTCAAGGGGAAGTAGCATGAAATTACAACTATAAAGAGATGTAGGAACTGCCATAGCTGGCAGGATAAGGATTAATCTCATCACTTGGCTAATTGACTTTTTTTAAATTTGTTACCTACATTCCCTCCACCACGTGAGGTGAACTGGGAACCTCAGCATGGCTTTGCACTGTGTCACTGATGACTTGCCCCGTGACCTTGGCCTGATTGACAGAGCACTGTTGGAACAAGAGACTAGATGTACAGGCCATGAATACTGAAGAGCTGAGAGCAGACCAGATGAGTGTTCCTTCCTCCTTTTCCCACAAGACATTAAAATTAGGTGGTTTAAGTATGCTCACAAGAGTTTAGGCATGGGTGCTTTTCCCACAAGAGTTTACAACTGGATGGTTTAAGTATGTTCACAAGAGTTGAGGCATGGGTGATCAAACGAGACAGAGGAACAGAATTAAATGTTGGTTTCCTTGCATTGCAGCTGAGCTACAGGGTATGAGGAGAACCACAAGCTCCTCCAGTTTTATTTTATGCAAACCTGTGAGAAATAGCTCTAGCTCTCTGCTAAACTGGGCCTCTTGGACCAAGTAGGCAAATGAAGTCTTGGTCTGTGGATCCCCTCTAAATCTGAACTTGAGCAAGCCAGCTGGGTGTTCAGCTCAAACTTCATTGGCCATGATGTTTTCCACCCTTGCCTTCCACAAAAACGCCTGCTCTAGTGGCAGGATATGTTATACCAGGTTGACAAGGGCATTGGGCAGCAAAGTCCATCTTCCAAACACCATGTGTTACAGTGGAGTAGCTGCCTTTGACCAAATGCTCCTACACCTGCAGGCTGGCAGATATATTCTGGTTCCCTCAGCTGCTATGAATGATTTTCCATGTGAGGTTGAGACTTGCTGGACTAACTGAAGAAGTGTAACGTCAGTGGAAGGGACTTGCATCCAATGTGACAGTAGTTTATTGGTGACAGTAGTTCATTAGTGACATGTCTCATGGGATGAATGACTGCTAATGAAACAAATCAGGGTTTGAGCTGTCAGGACAGTAATTACAGATAAAAGGACTAGTTTGGATTCTTATGTATTAAAAAAAAAATAAAAAAATTCCCAAGCACACTGTTTTTATTGAAACCAAATGTATTTATGTGCAAGGGGGGAGTTACCTAAGAAAGATACATATTTAAGTGTGCAGGGTGAAGTGTCAGTTTTCAACTACTCATTTGAAGTCCCTATAAATAGCACCTAATCCATCTCTGCGTTACGAGATGTGCATATGATAGTTGGAGATTATCTCAGATACGCTTTTCTCTCAGCACCCATCCAGTTTTGCTTCAGGAATATCAGTTCATTCCCTTTCATGCTTATTTTCCCCTGGCTTACTTGCAGCACTATCAAATAATCAGAATTTGAAATTTTGCCAGGGGGTAATTGTTTTCAGCATTGGGATAAAGATGAAAACACCACTTGTGACATTTTAAGCCATTCACTTCTGGTTTGTGTTTTTTGTGGGATTTTTTTTGCCTTCCCCCAATCACAGTGAGTTGCATCCCTGGACAAACATCTCACTAGCATACCAGTTAGATGGTCATCCACCCCCAAATGTGTATGTTGGGTTTGCTGACAAAAAGAGGGCCATACTACTTGGCAGCAAATGCTTCTCAAAGTTCAGCAAGCCTCTGATGTAACTTTTTTTATATATATAAGGGTTTGGGTTTTTTTTCAAAGTTCTGGAAACTGTTTTCCTTAAACTCCAACAATAATGAAAACCATTTGTTTGTAGCGAGGTCTGTGCTGTTACACGGGAGGCTCACCTGGAATGCGCTGGATTGGGGGTTGGAGGAGCTCGGGGCAAAGACGGGGAGGTCAGTGTGAGACCAATGGGCAAGAGGGGCTGTCTGCCCTGTAAGGACATGTGGCATGTTGGGTGACCAACAGCACAGGCAAATAACCCTGGTGTTCACAGTTTTCTCATGTACAAAAGCAGCTCTTAGACTTTCACGCTCCAGCAGCTTGGCTGCAGAGTGTACCACCTCTAGGAGATGGTATGAGGAACTGACACCTGACCTTGACTTGGGCCTGCTCCAGGGGAATTCAGCTCGTGAGAGCCCTGACCATGGTGCCCCGTGGGGCTGGGACTGCTCTCACCCACAGCGGTGCAAATCTGGAATCACTCAGAGGATCTGACAATCAAAACCAAGTGTTTTTCTTGCCAGGTCAATAAGCCTACTTCACGTTTATGTTGGTGCATGGCAAAATGTTGGCTCAGTCCAGTGGTATGGCCCATAGCTCTGCCCAGGATCTGGATGACCCCCTGCTCCTCTTGTGGAGAAGAACCTTCCCTTTCACATGGTGTGTTCAGGACCACACACAGCCACATTATTTCAAACGTGGGGATAAAAGCTGCTGTACCCATTGCTCTGATCTCTGGGCCATTCGGACCCAAATTGAGTGGTAATTTGTGTGTGGAAGAGTTGCTTCATGCACTGTGGCTTATGGCTACAAATCAGTCTGGTGATTAATCAGTTCATTGCAGTACAGTTGTGGAGAAGACCTCAAACAGGATATCATGTCTTTATTGCAGGTAGTTCAATGGAGGAAAGAGCCACCTATTGTGGCACTGTGGAGAGTTGTGGCTTCCCTCCTCCAGAGATCTGTCTCTGGAAACTGTGCTCAGCTGAGACCAAAAGAAAGATGTCATTTGCTATGACATAGGAAGGTGGCAATGTGCTTGGTTGGCTCAGCTGCCCTGCTGGCACCTGTATAAATGTGTGATTGCCCTTATATGCAACAAATTAGAAGCAGATCTAAAACACCACTGCCCAATTCTTCCCTATATCGATCCCCTGGCTCTGTAGGGACCATCTGCCTTAAGAGGAATGAATCCCATGGCTTTTGCCAGCTCTGTCAAATCTGGCAGCAGATTCCAACCTTGGCAGAGAGGACATGAATTTGCCCTTCATCAGAGGGTGCATATTCCAAATGTGCTAAGTGATTAACACTGGGCAAGATTGGCATCTGCAACCTTCTGGTGGCCCTGCTGGTGCTCAGATGCACACAGGGGCAATCAAAGCAGTTCCAGTATATCTGCTTCACTTTGCAGTGGTCACAGAAGCACATATAAGCTTTTTCTTTGACATATGACAGAAGACACAATTGTGCATTCAAAGGAGTATTACAACAGGCCATTTTTTTTTTTTTGGTGGCATTGGAACGTGCTTTTTTAAGCGTGGAAGCTGTGGAGGTCAGAGGAGTTTCTTCCTGCTTTTGCAATAGCAATAAGTTTCAGTTTACAAAACAGTTTCCCTGGGACACAAACACAGCCTTGTTAGAGATAAGTTATTTGGGAATGTTTTTCTCCAGACCATACTTTGTAACAAAAAAAATATAATCCTACTTTGTCTAACATGAACCCTTTTGTTGAGAATTAGTAATTTTAAGAGACTTAGCTGTAAAAATTTCAGATTTTTTTTTATTTGAAAGGCCTCATTTTGGGTTTTTTTGGGTAGAAAAACTCTAGCTCAAAACTAAAAATGCTAGCTCAAAATTACCTTCATTTTAACATTTGACCTAATTATAAGAACCCTGAAACAAGAAAATCAACCTACTTTCATGTGCTGGAAGTTTTTTTTAAAAAACATAATGGTGGAAAGAATGGATAAGCTTTTTCAGATATTCATTTTTTTTTTAAATCTTGATTTTTCCTTAGTATATTTCTCCCAAAGCCTGAAATATATATTTTCCCCCACATAGGAGGATTGTCTCTAGTCCAATTTATTATGGATTCCATAGTAAAGCTGCATATTCCACAGTAGACAACCTTACAAAGACTGTTTGAGGAAGGAAGGATATCTGACTCAGTCAGCCTTTTAGTAGAATTACTCAAACCAGAAGCCTTTGCTACATGGTATTATAGGTACCTGCTTTCTTCTTGGCACTTTCCAGACAGCACTCAAAGGAAAAGGCATGGTACCTCTGAACCAGAGGGGTATGGAGGAGCAAGGACTCTGTGGTGGAGAGCAGATGAATGCAGGAGCATATACCCAGAGGCTGGACAACATGAAAACTGAGTTTTGTTGTGCTCCACCCTGATTCCACCTCCACTGCTCTCTTCTAGTGGCTCTTTCCCCTTCCAGCTGCTTTAGAAATCCTCACTGTACAGGAAGGGAGTAGAGAGGCAGGAACAAGGGTCCAGCCATGATAGCTGTGGCCCAAAACCTCTCGTGCCATGCTGAGGAGTGGGGAGAAACAACTGGAGGTGTTTCCACAAACCACAAAAGATGCTTATCAGTAGGATGGAGCACCTTTGAGATCTCTTGTGATGGGCATAAGGCTTTTCAAGTAGGCTGTAGTAGCAGCCGTGTCTCACATTTAAGGGTTTTTTCATCAGTCCAGGATTGCCAAGAGGGATGGGAATAATTCACCTTCCCTGACCACTGCTACAGCCACCTGTAAGACTGCATGGTCTGTAGGGCTGCTGGCACCTCTGGGAGATGGGCTTGTGAATAACCCTGATGAGATCCTGGCAGTGATGATTTGTTTGCTGATGAGGAGGCAAGTGGAGGTTGACCTACTTTTCTGCTCTCTTACCTCCTGTAGGACTTTATTCAAGAACTCTCCTCTCTGTCCCTTTGCTTTGATGTTTTATTCCCCTCTGTTTCCCTGCTTCAGTTTTATTCTTACCATTTTTATCACCCCTGCTTTGTCCTGCTATTGTGTTTTGAGAACAGTCACAGCCTAGGACTTGCTATGAGCAGAGCCTGAGCAAATCCATCCCTCTCTGCAATTGTGGACTTTTTTATTATTCATTTGCTCTGTACTGAAATTTTAAGACTTCAAATTTAAAGTTATGGAGGAGTATCTCAGAGGTGGGAGGATGGCAGTAGAGCTGCTGGGAAAGTGCCAGAGGACTTGCTGTGAGAAGAGGCAAGGACTGGGTTGAAAGAGGCTTTGTGTAATAACGCTCTCTCCAGTTTCCTCTCACACTCCAGATGAGTGGTCCTTGCCCTTTCCTGAATTAAAAAAGGCTGACCAAAGAGGTCCCTTCCAGCAGGTCAGCGTGCCTGCTGCTTCTTGATAAACATGTTTTATGGCAAACAACTTAGGTCAGTGCAAGTTTTCCCTGTCCTCGAGCCACTCTCCTGTTGCGACAGCTGTTGCTGCCCTTCCTGCTGGGAGTGAGTGTGTTCAGCAAGGGGAAAGCACCAGGGCAGGTTGTGGGAGAGGAAGCACATCCCTGGTGAAGAGGAAGAAGGTGGAGACCAAGACTTTGCACGAGGCTCCCTCCCAAAAGCCCTCAAGCATCTTCTGTCACACCCTGACTCCTGTTTAACTCCAGGGAGCCCTTAACTCTTACCTAGTTTACTAAGTATTGCCATCAGTAAGAAAGTGATGTTTAAACCAAGTTTTACTGGGGCCTCCAGAAACCTTGAGTTGATCTTTGCTGGCTTGACTCTGGAGTTAGCCAAGGTGTAGTGGATCACCTCTTGAAGGTTGGCTATCCCCAGAGTACCCAAAACAGCAGATCAGCAGTACCCGAAACAGCAGATCAGCATGGAATGGCTCAGTGCTGCAAAGGCTGTTTCATGTTGTTTTAAATTTGAAAGCTGGAAAATTCAGAGCCAGCATTAAATATTTGTCCCACTTTCAAAGCTGAGCATCAGGGAGCCATTCCTTAAATACTGGTTGTCTGTTCTCTGAGCCCAGATGTGCTTATAGCTTGGGTCTTGCCAGCGTTTTCCCTTCCTCATGCTTCCTACACAAATGTGTGTGCAGCTTTCTAGCCATCTATCTTTACCCATTAAAGTTGGTGTGAGGGGTAGCAGCTGTTCCTTCTTCAATACAGGTGGCAATAACATTGTACAAATTGTTTTCAACCTTAAGCAGTAAAGCTTGCCACACAAGTGATCCTATTTCTTGCCAGAAGTGATAAATCGGACACAATTTTGGAGCAGATGAAATGTTAGACAAAATACATTAGTCAAAGACACTTCAGGGTATCAGTTACTTTCCCATGGTATGTAAGTAATAATTCAGTCCTTAAAACCTTCCACCTGGATTTGGAAGGTCACCTGAGCTCCTGTTGCAGGCACTTAGCAGCCAGTTAGTGTGAGGTAGCAGTGCTAACCGGTATGTGAATTGGTAGACAGCATTGTGTTACCATTTATGTAACTAGAAACAGCTGCAGACTCCAGCCTGGAATTTGGGATACTGGTCTTTATTAATCCTTCTTACTGGACCCAGGCTGGGACATTCCTGTCGCTCGCTATTATTTTCCACAGGCAGGCAATCTCAAATAATCACAGCTTTATCCCTTCCTTAAATAGCACAACTGGGCAGACCCCGGGTAACAACAAGGCACAGAGCTGCACCCAGCACAAATGGACATCTCCTGAAGGTCACCCGTCCCTTCCTTCCACTGTTGGTGGCTGCCTTTGCCCAGCACATGCAACAGAGGGGTTATCCTGAGTGAACCAGAGGAATCAAGAGCTGAGGTGCTCGGAGAGGGGAGCTTTTTCTTTCCATAAAGCTTCTGCCACCTTTCCTTGCCATGAGTAAACCCCTTGCTCCTCTCGGGTGCTGAAAGAGGGCAGTAGGGTTAACCTCTTGTTACTGGTCATGTGCACTGCAGCGCTGGTGAAGGGATCTGTCAGGCTGGGCTTTGTTCACCTTAGGCACTGCACAAAGCTTGACAAGTGATGTGGTTTGAAGTGATGGAGTTGCATCTCCAAGTAAACTCAGCAAGAGGTTGATGCGAGAAGGGATAGATTCCACCTGCACCTCTTAGAGCAGGTCCCTTCCCCTAACCACAAGAAGGGCAAAGGTGAAGGTTTTGGGAGTTTTAACCAGGTTGTTGGGGTTTTTTTAAGCCACCTGGCTTGTTCCTGTGTGTAGAAATTTTATTTCTAACCCAGCACAGGGGACATCATATAATGGAAATCAGAATCACCAAGACAATCACAATTTTTTCTATTGTGATCTGAGGAAAAATGTGCTCTCATTTACTGCACCCATACCTCCATCATATTTCAGCACCAAGAATTGGAAAATAATGGAGTCAGTTGTCAAGTCATTGAAGCCAATACGAGCCAGCTGAGTCAGGAAAAGATGGGAGGGATGACTCAAATAGTGGAAGAGCAGGTGGTAAATCTGATAAACTCTGGGGCAAATCACAGGAAGGCTGATGTGGAGTTGAAGTTAGGAAGGAGTTAGGAGGAGGTAATAAAACTTATGGTAATCAATGTAGTTTTATGAAAACTGTTTTGTCAAATAATTGTTATTTTTCTATATGCCACCTGTCTGGTTGGTGGAAGTAATGGGTTTGATCTCTGCTTAAACATAAATCTATTGAAATTTCTATAAGGCATGTGATTTTGTTCCACATGATGTTCTGAGTAAAAAACAAGGCTATAAATATATGACTAATTAAAGATGCTGAATTAATTGCAATCTGGCTAATATTCACACTTTCTAAAGTAATTATAAATGAGGAAGCATTCAGAATGGATGTTCCTGACAGATACACCAAAGGGCTCTTTCTGAGGCTATTGAGCTATTTGACTTAAGAGCACATGTCATATTTCATTAGGCAAAGACAATAACGAGGATGTGACCATTGATGAAGTAATAAAAAGGACAGTGTCAAGGACACAACTGTTCTTCAGGGTCTTCTAGGTTGTCTGGCAAACTAATCTCATCCAAGAAAAAAATGTGTATTTAAATCTTCAGTCAAATTCAGGTACTTACAGACCATAAATGTACTTTTAGAGCCATGCCATTTGACTGGGAGATTGTGTTTTGGAGACCAGTGACTCAGGCTCGTTGTCGTAATGGGTGATCGGCTGCACACGCGTTCCCTGTGTGATACAGTATACCTGAAAGCAAATGCCACTGCCTCGGATTAGAGCAGATTGCTGAGTAAAGGTCAAGGAGGTGATATTTCCATGTGTGCAGCGTTAATGAGACCATTACTGAAATACTGAGCCCGCTCCTGGTGTTTACGCATTTAAAAGCTGTTGCCAGATGGGCACAGAACAGAGAACGGCTCAGCAGCACGAGCATAGGTTGAGCCATGCCATCTAAGGAGAGGCAAGAGAAGCTAAAACAATTAATTTTGTGAAAGTTGAGATTTTCTATTCCTCCACTAGCACCTGAAGGGAAAGAGAAAATTAATAATCAAAAACTGCCTCTGGGTATAGCAAGATCTAATGGGTAGGTGCTGAAGTTGGACAAATCCAGATTAGAAAACAGGCAGCTAAAAGTGCCTTTTGCTTACAGTGTCAGCAACTAATGCTGAACTTGGGACGTAGGGCTCACCTGTTACATGAAGGCTGTAAGTAAGCAATGAACCATGTTCAGAAAGATGGGATGCTGGTAAACAAGAGGTGGTGTGAGACACAAGTCGTGTGGTAAAAATGCTATGGTGGACACAGTCAGGCCAGGCTAAGTGAATTTACCAGTTTCAGTGGCTCTAGATAGAGAGAACTGATTATCTCCCACATAATTTTTTCATAGAAGAGAGCATAGAGATGAAAAAATTGACTTAGGCATTTTATGGGTTGTAAAATAGCTTGGCATATTGCAGTCATCAAAGAAAGATGGGAAGAGAGACACGTGCTTGCCTTTCTGCTGCTCTGTGAGGAAGAGGAAAAGTTCTGTGTGTAAATACATCAAAAGCTGAGAGGTAGCAGATGTACTGTGCGTAAATAGGTGAGAAGGTCTAGATCAGGGTGAACTTTTTGGTCCACCATGGAATCTGAATCCTAGTTTTGGGACAGCAGGAACCTGTCAGTGACTGCAAGTACTGGCTTGTACACCTGTGAAGTAAGAATCACCATGTTTTCTTCCTACATAGGTGCAGTAGGAACACAAATAAGAGACGTTTGGCTGCACTTGGATGCAAGAGGACACATTTTATGTTAGGTAGCATACACAGCCTGAAAATCTATCCCTTGCTAACTTAGGGGGCTGAAAGGGGTAGGCTAGCAGGCACATCTATCTTCATGATATAGTTTATATGAAGTAATTGTGTGATGGGGGTAGAGTAGGAGTGAGGGGCAGGGGGTCACTAGTACCTCAGATGGGAAGACAGAAGTTGAATGAGAGAAGCACAGAGGGTCATTACTCAATGTAGAGATAACTGGCTGGATAAATGATCTGCCCCCACCATCACAGAGGTCAGCATGGGCATTTTAAGCAGCTTGTCTGGCATGTGTGAGTGCAGTGAAACGTATGTGCCTGTGAGTATCCACCCTGCATGTGAGTGCTTTGTACCTCAGCAACCCTGCTTAAGGTGCCTTGGGCCAGGAATAAGTGCCTGTGGCACAGGTACCCTCCAAAAGCCTCAGTTCCTTCTGTAAGGCCTTACTCTTACTCTAGCACCAGCACTGCAGAGCAAGGCTTTTTGCACAGGCAGTGAGTAACACGTCTCATGTTTGATGTGCTTTGACTTCTTGGGGGGCTGGAAGAACCTTGACTTCACATCCATTTGTACCTCAGATTAATTTCCCAAATGGAATAAGCTTTACCAGCAGCAGAAAGGCTTCTGATGTTAGTATGATTGTGTCTCTTGATCAGACTTTTTGATGGGGTGATTTTTAAATGTATTTATTTTCACAGCTGTGCTAGAGCCAAAGTACAGAGTAGGTTGAAGGACTGGGGTCCTGCATATCTTCCTTCCATAGCAATGGCATAGTCCACATGTTTGTTCTGCTTCATGGGACAGATTTAGAAAAGCTTGTTTTGATAAACTGTTTTCTTGCTTGGCTTGGCATTCCCAAACATCGTGTCAGCTTTCCACAGAGCTGTCTTGTTTGGGTAGGTTGGGGAGTTTTGCCTGCTGTTCGGCAGCACACAGCCAGCAAGTGGCATGACTCAAGGAGAAGATAATTGGGGTTTGTTTTTGTTTTGTTTTCCGAGTAATTACACAAGAATTGCACAGTTACTTTCCAAAAGTGGAAAGAGAGGGTCTGAAATGGACCAGGATTTTCTACCAGGTGTTTGGGAGTTGAGAGCCACATTAGACAGTGGCTAATGATGGTAATTTTAATACTTTCCTTTGCGTGGGGGGTGTTTCTAGATGTGTGGCTTGTCAGTGTGTGTTTTTCTGTGGCTATGTCTGCAGCACAAGTAACAGCTTCTTCTGTGGCTGCTGCATTCCCGATGGAAAACATGCAGCGAGAAAGCTAGAGATGAGATCTGGATATTGAGGGACTGATCTGTATTGGAGGATTCCCCAAGGACACAAAAACAAGTGTCTTGGCTGGATGGAGGACATTTATGGCTCATGCCGTCCTTCCTGATCATCTCTCTCTCATTTTAACACCTTCTGTCATGAGCTCCATTATGAAGGTACAGAGGTGATGGGTGCCTGGACCCATGTACTTGAAAGCTTGTCTGTTGTTCTCTTAATTTCAGTTTGCCTAACACAAGCTATTGCTTCTCTCTGAGACCTCTTTGTCATTTGCATCCTTATACTGTGGCTCTGCCTAGCACTAGGATGCTGACAGAGAAGTCATTTTGCAGGGAACACTAACGGTTTTGGTTTGGGCATTGTTTCATTTGTGGAGGCAAAAATGCTGAAGACTGAAGAAAATCAGTGAAATTAAGAGGAAGTGAAACCTCATTCTAGCTTCCAGCCCAAATGCATTACTGACCAGGATAAACACATTTTCAGGGTGTGGGTACAGTATCATCCTTCATCCTTGGTCACTCACTCTTTTCTGCAATGTTTCCCCCCTGGGCGTGTTTTCAGGCAGCAGTCGGACCCTTCTGCACCTCCTCTCACCCAGGCTCAGCTTGCTGGGCTTCCCAGCACAGCGGGTCTGGCCAGTGCAAGCTGGTGGCTGCCGTAAGCAGTGGTTCCACCCTTCATCCCTCCTTTCCTCACTCTTTGACGTTCCTCCCCTCCCACACCATTATTTTTAACCCAGATCAGTGTCTGAATTGGCTTCATCCTGTGGCCTTCTGCTTCTGCCAACAGAAATAGGCTGTGAAACTACAGAGTTAACCCCACCTCCTTCAGGCTGCCCACAGCCCTTCTCACCCTGGGCAGCTCATCCCCATCAGCTGGAAGCGTCTCCTCTGGTAACGTGGATGATGGCACCAGCCTTTTCCAAGGCTATGGTGCATGAGGACAATGCCTGTGTTGTGGACTGTGTTGCATTGCCTGTGTTGTGGACTTGGGAAGAAGCCCAGCACAAAGTACGTAGGCTTCAGTGAACAGTTATCGGATCCCACAGTACATTTGTAACTCACAAGATGTGCTAATACAGTTGGGTATTATTCTCCTCTGCTTTCCTTACGTTTTTCACTATACAATTTCACTCTCTCTCTTCTTATAGTTCTCAAGACAATTCCACTCATGATAGTCAAGAAGGAAAATATCTCCCCAATAAGTGACTGTTACAATTGTAAAGTTGTCAGAATAAAACTAAATTGGAAAATGCACCAGAAATGTATTTCTGTGTGGAGTTTATATGTTTTACTTCTGAGTCTGACTGTGCTGACCTTAATAGGCTCCAAGCATACTCCACCCCCTGCTCAAGTCAATAGGGGTAGGATCCACCTCATCTTACTTCACAGGTGTGTGCTATACGAAGCTGTATCTGGAGTAGTCAGACTCCCTTTGTAGTCAAGGGAGAGTAAATGTGTTTTGGCACTAATCAGTCTGACCTATTTTAGATTTCTGCCTAAGGACGTGGACTTATGTCTTTTCATGGAGAGTAATTCAGTCGCCAGTAATGAGTTCAGGCTTGAATATTGACATCTCAAGTCAGCTGGTGTGTACCCTCAGACTTTCCAGTTACTTCACTTGGCCCCAGAACAGGTCTTGGCACATCAGCACTTAGTCATGACCACTCACGTAGTTATAATGATGATAACCTTAGAGTTCTTAACTAAGAAGGTCTTTAACTAAATGGATGTGATGCTATTGGAGAGAATGCACTCAGGTTATTATAGTTTAATTACCCCGTGTGCTCTCAAGAGCCATCCGACTGACAGTGTTTCTATACCTTTAATAACAAATGGCAGTTCACAGTATGAGAATCTCAGAATAATTCAGGTAGGAAAGGGCACTTCAAACAAAGAAATTTCAAAGGTGAAAAAAACTTTGATTGCTTTTTCCTAAGTATTGAAGAGCTCTCTTGCAATGAGGAGAGCTAAGGGTCCCTGTCCCAGTCCTTCCTCAGAGGCCCCTTGGTGCTTTGGTTAGAAGAGTCATGTGGTAACCTCAACAACAGCAAGTCTCAATTAAGATTTAGTTTGGAGGCTAAATACTATCCAATGATTTAGTCTCAGGGATTAAGGAAAACAAGACCTTACTGACGGCTGGATAAAATTCACATTCCTTTCAATTGTGATCATCCTACATCAAGGAAATGTTTGAAATGTTGGCAGTCTCCTGCGATATGCCTGCAAAAGTTATTATATTGCTTTAAGTAATTTAAGAAAAAGGAACCAAGAGCTATAGCACAAATGTGTTATATAAATCTTCATTGGGATCACTGTTGTTTTTACAAAAATAGTTTGACTGATGTCGGGTCCCAGTGGGTGACCTTTAAAAAAGACCACATCAAATGGAAGGGCAGAGCTGCAGCTCTCCGCCCCCACGCTGGCGCTCCTCCTCCTCTCTTCTCCTCACCAGTGTGCCTCTTAGACAGCTATGTCATCTGTAGCCATAAAATAAATTGAAGAATGTCTGTCTCGCTGAAGGCAAAAAAAGGAGCCCTTTTCTCATCTCTGCTGAAGCGGGCCACGTCCCTAACTGGGCTGCAAAATGAGCTGTGTACCTGCACAGGGTCATAAATGACTGTAAAATCTCCTCCTCCTCCTCCCTCACCTCGGATCAAGGCAACCTGGGTTAAGAGAGATGTTTCTGTGGGGCCTGGGCAGGGAGCGACAGGAGTCCCAGCTCTGTGGCACCTTTAATTTGCTGTTTAATTAGTGTGGGGACAGTGTAATTTGCTACTTATGTCTGTCAACATCAAACGAAGATTGAATGACAGAGCACTTAGAATGCTTTGCTCTGAAAGAGCAAATTCAGGTGAGAGAAAGCTAGTGAAAATTACTTTGTTTTTTGAAAAAAACAACAACCTGTAACCTACAATCAGAGATATTCTGAGTAGTTATGGAACCATCTGAACTATCATTACCCATTAGTCCACCTTGATTTCTGGGGGAAAGCTCTCCAGGAACAGAGAAAGCCTGGAAGTTTGGACTTAGAAGGATAGGCTAGGTTCATAGTTCAGTGTTTTAGGGGTTGTTAGTGCAGCAAACAGTTACATTTTTACATAACAGCCCCTCCAAGTTTGTGCTCCTCCACGGGAAAACATGCAGATCAAAACGGTAGTGGTAAGGAGAAAATTCACTTCTGGGGGCAGGGTAGGCAGGATGACTGGCAGAAGTTGTTCATGGGGACTGTTAAGAGGGTAATGGAGAATGTTGTACTTTCCTCAAACTAATTCACCCTTCCTCATCCCCCTTCCCCCTTGAAACACCAGATTCCTCCTTCCCTATTTGTACTCCTCTCACCTCCTCTGTTGCAGGCCTGAATTTTGAATGCTCCTGCTGCAAGGCTTTGTGTCTCACCAGCCTTCAGCGCCCGGTCCCAACACACTCATTCATCTCTGCTATCGGGGCAGGCCAGTCCTCTAAGCCACAGTGGGCCCCTGGCTCTGAAGGAGTGTCAAAGCTCTTTCCAAGAGGCAGTGTGACTTGTCCCATGAAACACAAGTTGCTATTATCAGCCTTGCTTTGTTTTCCTGAGAAGCAGACAAAAAATTTCATGTTCCAGATGCTTAAGCCTCAGCACAACACTCCCATGCCCATCCTTGGTCAGGCTTTGCCTACTGTTTATATGATGCTTTTACCAGCAAGGATTACTTCTTTAACTGACCCTGGGAAGCAACATTGCTTCAGAGGAAGCCTCAAGAACTGAGCTGGATTTTTTTTGTCTGATATTTCCTGGCTTAGAGAGGGCTGTTGAATCTGCAGCTGGTAAATACAGACTTCAGCAACCTCCAGTGAGGTTGCTAGGGTTGCTTTTATTGAGGTTTGGCCACTACACGGGTGTCTCCAGCCTTTTGTCCTCCTGGCTGCATATGGGCAGGTCTCAAAAAGAGAAGAACAAGGGAACTGTTCAGCGCAGTAGAAGCAATAGTCCTGCTTTAAACATTCCCAGGGTGTTGCAAATGACTTATCTGAATTTACTTTACAAGCATTTTACACAAGCGTGGTTTTTAGCCCAGGAAATTATTCCTTCAAATAGGCCAAAAGAGGACAGAACAATTAATTTTCTGCTTACAATACACAACGTGACCCAAATCATATCCTATTGTCATATCCTATCACACCCTGAATGGTGTGAATCAAAGAGGCTGGGCTGCCCGGTGTGGGCCACCATGTAATATTTCCTGAGTGTTCGCCCTTGGTCTCTGTACAATCACAGATCAGTTGTGAACAGCTGCAGAAAGTGAAAGAGAGGGGCATGGATCACTGACACAGCTTTATAGTTGTTATTCAAATATGTTTGCAGATGCTGGGGTTTTTTTCCTTTTTTTTTTTTTGCTTCTTAAATGCCACTAACATCAGAGAACACCTTGCCCAACACCACAGACTAGCAAAGCAGCCATGATGTTATGTTCCTCAGTCATTATGAGTTGCCTAAACAAAGCAAAAAAAATTGTGATTAAAATTCAGCCATGTCCTAGAAAGCCAAGGAATGAATAGGAATGACCTAGGCTATGGTGAAATCTGCACTTGCAAAGAATGATCTCTTTTGTCTTTAAAGCTCTATATTAAAATGATCTTTGAGCTTTCTCACACCCTAAACCTCTGTTTAGAGAACTACCAGTATGTCCTGATGCTTCCAAGACTGACTAAAGCAGATTAGACTGTATATTCAGCACTGAAAAGGGAAATGAGAAACTTCCTATCTGATAAATGCAATTAATGATATAACTACGAAGTGACAATCTCTTTGGTAATGCATAGCCTAGAGTGAAGATGGGCTTTCTACAGAAGAGTTTGTAATGTATTTCCCCTCAGCAAACAGCAAGTGCGTGGGTTTTAGCCCCTTCTTGAACAGGAGTGGCAACTCTGTGAATAAGCTTGCTGCTGCCAGACAAGTTCCTGATTTGCCTTTGGAAATGAGGCAGGACTCTGCTGATCTCTCACGAAATGAATCTTCGTTAAAGAACTTACCAGCATCCAAATAGCTGGAGGAGGTAAATTGCAATGGCTAGCCATCATCCAGAAATTATTATCTCAACAAAAAAAGCCTATGAGAGTGAAATAGCAGATGATTTGGCCTTTAATAAGCAGAGTTCAAATTAATTGGTAGGATAGTTCAAAAAATCAAGACAGTCACTGTGTATCTGAATGAAGAGGGACCTGACTGTTTCTAGGCTTGCAGGTTCAGGCTCAGGTAGTAGAGAGCAGCACCTCTCCGAAACACCAGGGGAGGGGTTTCACCATGTGGCACTTACCTTGCCAGGGACACCACTCCTAATGCCCTCCACCAAGCCTTCTCATTGGGTTTCTTGCATCCTCCGTAAGGTTAACGTGGCCCAAGGAAACCACATCTGCCCATTGATTCGTTAGGGAAGGCTTGGTTGTAGGAGTACATTTTTACTCCATCTCTCCTCTTTCTTGCAAAAGAGAGAAACCACAAATGCTTTTCTTCCGGTTTTAGTAATTTCCTCTCCGCTTGGCAAACTCTGTTTTTTGACAGGATCTCTCAGATATTCAGTCTGAGTGCTCCTTGACTAAGAGAGTCCATGGGGAGAGCTCAGAGGTTGTCTGTGGCTGTCTTTTAGGCACCAGATTCAGGGGAGCTATCCTGAGTAATAATTTCATTTTATTATGATGATTTACTTGGCAGTCCCAGTTCCTGAGGAGATTTCTAACCCTGCTTCAGTGCTAAAAAAAGAGCTTTGTAGCTCTGGAAAGTCAGATCGTGGCTTTTGAGCTTTCCACGCTGCAGCCCAGCGTTGCTGTGTGTGGTGGGACAGCTGCTGGCTCCCATAGCTCAGCACCTCCATGGATTATGGCCGTGGACAATAAGAAGTGCCTCGGTGCTTCAGGACCCTCACTCCTGTTATCACAAATTATTAAGAAACCAACAGACTGAGTCGCTTTAAAAAAGTGGAGTTAAGGGATGCTGCAGACAAAGGTTCCCTTCCAATGCAGGTAGGGATCAGGAATGGTGGAGGTTTAGAGTGCACCCCTTCACTGGTGTGGAGATGGGACAAAGCTTGGCCATTCATCTAAACCCATAAATTGGGAGAGTACAATTAGGGGAACGACCCCTTTCTTCAATGGCAAAATTCCCATTGGTCATCAGGCAAAGAGCATCCAATGAAGGAGGGAGCATGAAGGAAGCCCTTCTGCCAGCCTCACCAAGCAGGCAGGAGAAAATCTAATTAACTTGGGAGAAAGGCACTAATGTCTGTCGTGCAAACAATACTGAGTCACTGATCTCTCCATAATGTTCAGTACTGAGCTGTCTCTAAACTCCCCTAACTGATGGAGCATGGATGGAGGAGGATCCCCCTCCCTATGGATAGAAGGAGATAAATAATGGTGCGAGTCAAAAGGAAATTTGAGAAATTTGTGAGTCAAGACAAGATCCAAAGAGCTCTGTCAGCAAGTGGAACCAGACCTCTGAGGTCAAACGCAGTGGGCAGAGGGAGAGTGAGGAGCACCAGAGTCTCCTGGAGGGCCACCAGCAAGAAAGCTGGAGCTGGCAAAGGAGAAGAGGTGAGGGAGAAGGAAAGGCTAATGTGTCACAGTTCAGCTTCTTTGTCTTCTTCAGCTGTGCCACCCTCTGTGTAATCTGGGGTGTTCACAACATGGCTTTGCTGGTGAAGGCAGTGGACTGAAAGCCAAAAGGCTTGAGGCTCTTTTCCCAGCTCTGCCATGGAGTGCAGTCTCTGATAAGATATTCTGGTACCCTCTTAATGCCTTCTTTCTCCTCTTCTCCTTGGCAATATCAATGACAGAGTCCCTTTGCGTCAGGATGGATTTTTGGCTGATGTTTTTTTCAGTGCCATTAGAAGCTGTTGCCTCTCCCCTTGGCCTGTATGTTAGATGGATGCATTTAAAGTGATCCTCAGTACAAACCTTGAGTAATGACAGCAATAAAGAAGCAGCATCTGGCTAAGAAACACAAATTACACTTTGTGGGTTTCTGCATTTGCATCATTGAGCTCCTGGGGACAGCTTCCTTTGGTTTTACTGAAAAACCTCTGTTTCAGACAGATCCGTGTTTCAGGGGTTTGGGTCTGACCCCACCAGACACTCCAAAAAGTCCTTTCTTTTTTTCATTGGAAGAAAAATCCACATTGAAAGAGTCACAAATATAGAGATACGGAAGCTAGGTACAAGCTGTCTGCCTTGGGTCTCCCTCTCGCTTCCACACACTGAGTTCATTTCTCTGCTGAGGGAATGAAGCTGTCTTGAAGCATCAGCAGATATTAAAAAGTAAAACCATCTACTGAGTTTCATCTGGGCTTTTATCAAAATTATGTGAAATGATGAGTCTCACTGGTCTTCCAAGTGAAGTGATAATAATTGATCCAACTTGTGGGCAGAGAATTAGAGATTTGCTGGAAGATTCACAGCCCAGAAGGATCCTTTTACAGTAAAAGTGGTCCCATGTCTGGTTTGACATCGCAGTCTGAAAATGGGTACAACTTAAAGAGTTTCATGTCTCGCCAGGAAGGCTGCACACAAAGCATTTGATATGTTTTTCACCCAGTGGAAATAGAGCAGCCCAGACTTCTGCTGGTTTGGATGATGACTAAAGTGGTGGCTCTGAGAGAAAAGACAACTGTGGCTTCTGGGTGGTTTTTACAAAACTGAAAATACACATCCAGGGGGTGGGTTCTGGGCATGGTCTGAGCAGTCGTGTTGAATGACACACTGCTGGGTTAGGAAGGGGTGAGGAGAGTCCTCTCTGACGCATTGTGGTGCCGGGGTGAATTAAACACATGAGAAGTTTGCATGAAACAGGGCTGCTCTGTGCTCAGCAGATGGGATAAGGCTGGCACCCGTGGGGAGAGAAGGCACAGCACAGGTCAGGTCATTGCAACTGGCCTGATAGATCCATTTCAGTTATGCTCAGGGTCCTGATTCACCTCCCACCTCTGGGATGCTTGCAGTCAAAAGAAATAATGGTAATAAGTTACTGTAAAGTGGGAGACTGGGATCAGCTTCATAATTTATAGTCAGCTGCACTTTAAATTCCTTTTTTCACTGCTTTCTAGCTGAAAGCTTCTGAGGCACAACTTTCCCTCTGGGCAGATAGGTTATTGCACTAAAACTTCCCCGGGATACTTTGTTTATCTGTGCTAAGGTTAGATTGCTCAACACGCACTTGAGGAAATAACATAAAACCCAAGGACTATCTTTAGCTACTGCAAAATGTTTTCCCTAAAGCAATGAAGTTCCTAACAGGCATTGCCTGAGCAAGAGTTCATTATATGGTTTCAGTATTTTTTAGTGTAGTAGGAGGAGGGTAGAGCAGTGGAGAACATCTGGGAGTAAAGAGCTTTTCTTGGTGCTAGGAAAAGCAGCCAGGGTTGCTGGCCCTGGGGCTGTAGCAAACCTGGCTCCATGGATGCCTGAGTGCAGAGGGTGAGGAGTGAGCGATGTTCTGACAAGAATGGGGTGAACAGAGAAAAGGGGGGGGCTGGATGAGGGAAAGCACCAAGTGGTAATGCACATGGAAGAGAAAATGGGGAAAATGTAGATGTGGCACACATTGAGGTCTGTGGGCTGTTGACAACTGGGAGGTGCTCACGGGCAAAGATCTGTTTGGGGTGGCATATCCTACATCCCTCCAGAGCTGCATTTCTGGGCTGAGGCTGGTGCAGGGGGCAAGGGGAGCTTTAGAGGAAGGAATTTCCCCCTCCCTGGAAGTGTTCAAGGCCAGGTTGGATGGGGCTTTGAGCAATGTGGTCTAGTGGAAGGTATCCCTGCCCGTGACAAGGGAGTGTGGAACTGGGTGAGCTTTAAGATCCCTTCCAACCCAACCGTTCTATGATTCCATGATTCTGTGAATTGGTGGGGCAGTCTGAATGTGTCTTGTGCAATCTGCATGCTTGGTTTTCATGGACAGGGAAAGATGTGAGTACACTAGTTGTGTACTAGTTGATCACTTGTGCTTGGTGAGTCACTAGGAAGACCTGTCCTTAACTAAAGGGAAATATGATCTCAGCATGAGCTGCCAAGAGGGACATAGAAACATCAATGCTATTTTGTAATGCACCAAGATGTCATCTAGAAGTCTAGTCACCCGCTTCCAAGAAAGATCAATTCATACTGGAAGGGATGCAGAGGCAAGTCATTGGGTTCATTAAGTAAATGATTATGGGTTGTTTGGGTTTTTTGTTAGGGAAAGGTATTAAAAAGCCTGCTGATTTGTTTAGTTTAGCACAACAAAAGCTTCAAGGGGCTCTCCTTCGACCTCACCTGCAGTACTGTGTCTTGTGCTTGGGGTCCCCAACATAAGAAGGACATGGAGCTGTTGGAGCAAGTCCAGAGAAGGACTATGAAGATGATGAGGGGGCTGGAGCACCTCTCCTATGAAAAGAGGCTGAGAGAGTTGGGGTTGTTCAGCCTGAAGAAGAGAAGGCTCTGGGGAGACCGTAGAGCATCTTCCAGTGCCTGAAGGGACTACAGGAAACCTGGAGAGAGACTTTTTGTGAGGGCATGGAGTGATAGAACAAGGGAGAATGGGTTCAAACTAAAAGAAGGCAGATTTAGACTGGATCTTAGGAAGAAATTCTTTCCTCTGTGTGTGGTGAGACACTGGCCCAGGTTGCCCAGAGAAGCTCTGGCTGCCCCCTCCCTGGCAGTGTTCAAGTTCAGGTTGGATGGGGCTTGAATCAACCTGGTCTAGTGGGAAGTGTGTCTGCACATGGCAGGGGTAGTGGAACTGGGTGATCTTTAAAGTCCTTTCCAATCCAAACCATTTTATGGGTCTATGATATAATTGCTGTCTACAGACACTTCAGCAAATACACACCAGAAAAAGAAGAGCTGTTGAAACTGAAGGAGAGCTCTGACACATGAAAAAATGAACCTCAAGTGCTCATGCCAGCCCTGAAAGGAGACCTCTGCCCTTGTGACAGGCAAGAAGGGAGTGTGATTAAAACAAACCTCATTTAAAAGTGCAGATGGAAAGGCACTGTATGATCCGGGACAGGGAAGTCCTTCCCAATCTTATGTCCCCATTAGCAGCAGGGTTTACAGTATCTGGTGGTGAGAACAGAAACTTTTTAGGTGGTGGGCAGTTTAGCATGGGAAGTATGCAGTTTTGTGGGTTGCATGTCTTGTTAGTCTTTGCTGTTTATTACCCCTTTGTTTAAAATTAATGGGATTTGTACGTATCTTGTAAATGAAAATATAGGACCATTTCCAAAGCTTCTATCTATTTATTTCTCTCCTAAGTAGAAACTAATGAGATCTGCAGAAATTGTTCATTGTAAATAAACTCCCTGACAAATATTTGAATGTTTATGTTTAATAAGTAAGTTGTAAATATTTTTGTCGTAGTTCAATTGTAACCAGAAATAACTCAGTCCTGGAATTCACTCCCCAATAATATGTTACATCTTCCTGGAATAACTACATTCCAGAGGTCACATTCTGCGAATAGCTTTCCTAACTTAAATTACTAGCCAAATAGTCTGAAGGGTCCTATATGAGTGCTATTGTGAAACTCAGCTTTCCTGGTAGCCATCTGCATTTAATCACTTTCAAGGAATAAAGTTAAGTGCAGTGCTTTTGGACTCATGCTTTTCTTTTAAGAGTGCTTGCCTGCAAGTATCTTCATTATTCATATTTTTTGTTCATGTGAAGGATGTTCATACCTCCTGTTCCCAAAAAACACTGTGGGGTACAGCTGATAATGACCATTCTTCATTGTCCAGTTATACTTCGGCAATAGCTTCAATATTATCACTGTGGTGCTATAAAAAAAATGAGAAATATGTGTTTGGGCTTTGTTTAGAACTGCAGTTTTCGTGTATGTTCTCATTTCTGTAATTGTAAGAACTTCTAGGCTGGGTGAAAGTTAAAAATCAATGGAGAGTTTGGAAATGGCACAGTTTACAAAAGGCACGATTATTCCTTAAAACAAACTGAATTTATGACTATCCTCACGACAGGATTCAGTTGACAGGGAGAAGGATGCGGGGGGAAAAGAGATGGATGGGGAGCACAGATGGAACAACGTTCTTCAGGAGACATCTGAATTTAAGATAACTGTTTCACCTTAGCTCTCCAGAGTGAAAATTATTAAACTTACTAATAAAAAACTTCACAGGACTTAGGACCAAACCCCCTTTCTCAGTTATGCCAGCTATTCCTGCAGCTCTGTGAAGTCAGTGAGGCAACTGAAAGGCAAGGCTTTGGCATGGGGGTGAATGGGGCATCAAGGAAGAGCATGGAGCGGAGTGGAACATCACTAGTGGAAAAATACAGGAAATTCTTCCCTCAATGTCCAGGGAAAAGGCTTATTTCAAGGTCAGAAGAAAGCAATTATCTCTACTTTCTTCCAGGTAAAAACCCCAATTCTATAATCTTATATCTTCCTTCTTCTCCAAAGCATAATTTATAATGACTGTACAAGTAGAAAAAAGGCTGGTTCTGAACAGCCTACATAACTTTTTTTTTTATCCCTACTAACAGTATAACAGTGGTATGATCCTGACCATGTGATGAGAAAATAGGAAGATGCTGGGTCCCTCAAGAACAGACACTACTACTTTTTTAAACATTTTGCATGCAAAACACTGAGTTTGGCAGCATATCCAAAACCCTCAGTACTTTGGCTGAACTTTTATTTTATCTTATTTTATCTTTTCCCCCCCATGTTAACATTTTACTCTCTATTAGATGTACATGATGGATAATTTCATTTAACCAGAACCCTGATTTTTCCATAGGAAACCCTTTGCAGTGGAAAAAGGTTTTGTTTCAGCTCAAAGAGGAGGTGATGGGCTGCACAGCAGGAGAACCAGGTACCTAATGCAGCCCCAGTCCCAGCAGCAGGGCTTACGGGGGGATATGTTTTCCTCATAAGCTTTTATAACCTCGGCAGCGTTCCTAACAGCAAGCAAGTAGCTACCAGGACTTAAACAGGTCTCTGGTGACCATCGTGTTCCTGAGGCTCCTCTTGGCTGCAGCACAGCTTTGTATAGCAATTTATTCCTTAATAGCTACAGGGATCAGCCCTGTGGAACAGCATCCTCAGAGCCGGCACTGCGCTGGTTCTGAGCTTGGGAGGCCCCCGAATTTCTCCTGTTACATCCTGAGGTTGCTCTCTTTGGAAAGCCCAGGCCTGCCACATCAAACCCTGTGTGATCCGTTACAGCTGCTGCCAAACAGCTTCGTGGGGATGCTCAGGAGATACTCTCTGAACCAGCCAGGCTCAGCTTTTCTAGCAGAGGAACGGTGAGGGGTCAGCGCTGATCTGTGCCCCCTGGGAAGGCAAGATGGACTGAGACACAAGGAGAGGTTTCTTGGTTGTCATCTGAGGTCTATATTGAGCACCAGTGATGCAAGGCAATACACATCAGGCTCTCTCAGTACACCCTGGGACACAGCTGGGAGTTAGACCTTCAAGTGGTGGGTGTCTTCAGGATCCTGTTTACAGGGGTCTTGGGCATCTGTCTCCACCTGATGGGGGCAATTGGCTGAAACCACAAGTCATGGCTTGGTGTGAGGAAGGGTTTCCTGCTGGGTGGGCCAGCAAGCATCTGACAGGTGGTCATCACACTTTCCCCTCCCATAACCACTGCACAGAGCTGCAGTGTGCAGCAATGGGCAGCACTGCTAAACCTGCTGAGGCCCTGGACCACCCGACGACATGGTTTGTTGTTGTAAGACTATATGGAGTGGTCACTCATCAGTACGTACTTGATCCCCAACAGGGAGGGACAGACAGTGACATTTAGACGTGATGGGTGGGCCAGGCACTGCTAAATCAGCCAGAACCTGCAGTATGGGTTTTATGCTGAATTCATGCTCTTCTGGTGGCTTTGTACTGATGGCACGGTCCACTCTGACATCAGTCTTGTCAATGCAAGGGTAACCATCAACAATTTTTAACCAACATGAGCTGGCAGAATGGATTTAAATCAGATCAGCTTTGGGATCACACGGCCAGGCAGTTTCACAGATGGGACTCGCAGTACCTGAATGTACTGTTTCTCCTAAAGGATGCCCCACCTGAAAAAATCAGCTCTGCTGGTCATCTGTGCTTGCAGAAGAGATAGGGAGGACGAGGGAGAGGAACAGGGTGAGTTTGCCTGCTGGGACTGAGGACCATGCATGACTCACATGCAGCTGTCCTAGGAGGGAGTTAGCCCTGGAGCTCAGCCCTGGGTCTCCCTCTCGGGCTCTCCTTTGCTTTCAGAGGGACTAGTAACCCTTGGATGGAAGTGTGTCTGTAAGGGGTGGGGGAGGACACCTAGAACTTTTATCTAAGGAACCTTCCCAGAAAAAGCCCATGAGATTGTCCTTTTGCTGTTCAATATCATATGTTGCAAGGCAGAGGGAGTATGGTATTCTCCAGGTTAGGGAAGAGGACTTTCTGTGTTTTGAACTGGTTCAAAGAGGGCCCTCACAAAGACTTCAGAACAAAACTAGAAATAGCTTACTCCATTAATACTGAGGAAACACTTCTTTTGCCAAGAAACTGCAATCCTATTTTCTATGCCCACTGATTTTCGAAAGCAGACTTACAACTCCCTTTGTGTTGGGCCTCTTTCTGAGTAAAGAGCATTAGGAAGATCAAGGTTGCTTTGTACTTTGAAGAGCTATCAAGTAGCAGCAGTATCAGATAATGTGGATTATAATTTTATAGCTCTCTGCAATTTTATTCATTTTAATTACTGGTACAGAAAGAGTCTTAGAAACAGACACTAATTAAACAAGCAAACTGTGCTGAGATCTGTTTTCCTCAACTGTAACAAAATTCTCTACCACAGGTCAACACAAACTTCCTCCTCCCCCTCTCATCTGAGCTGTGGGCACTGAACAGTGTAATGTTTTCATAATAATCTGATTTACGTAAGAGCAGATAAACTCAAAACACAGAAAGAAATTGGGCCAGAAAATCCACAGTGGCCATTCCAGTAGCTTTCCAGAATCCCTGAGAAACCTCATATCAAATCCCCAGCTGCAGCTTTACTAGAAGAAAGCCCATTTTTCAATATCGTTACGAAAAAACATTATGAAATCATGGGTAGAAAAGGTGATCTGTTCAGGGCAGCATAAAAACATATCCAAGCTCAGCCTGGTCCCACTTTGTCCTCCTTCCAGTAGATGGGTGCTGAAAGGAGCGTTAGTTACAGCTGAGCACAGCTTAGAGACTTGAAGATCATTGACTACTTGCCTAAAGTCATCAGGAAGCCTAACAGTTGGAAGGGTGGAAAAGGGACACTAAATCATGATTGGAATATGCCCGGGTTACAAGAATATGGGTGAAGGGTTGGCAATTTCTTCAAACAACCTTGGGCTTCTGTCAAAATGTTGATATTTTAGCTCCTATCTGGACTTCTGGCTCTGGGCTGGTGAACAGAGTTGTTTTTATAAGCCATTTTTAGTCGAATTGCTGGCTGCACACTGATTATAGAAACCCAAGTGCTAAATACAGTTGCTGAACCCTCAGCATCCCTTGTCTTACTCATTCCTTTCCTTAACAGAGCTGAGTCCTTGGAGTTAGTTGCGTGCTGTTGCGATGGGTATTTAACAACACTTTAGGTGACACGGAATACTGCAGGATTTCCAGGAAGAGAGCTCTCATGGGCAGGCAGTTTCCAGTGTGCTCGTTGTATTTGTACATTGTATACGGTGTGCCTGTATTTGCGTGCATGCTGGCTACTCTGTTCTCCAAAGCAGGAAGATAAGAATGGGATTATCCCATATCTGCCAGTTACAGGCTTCTCAGACCTTTCTCTGGAGCATCTGGTGCTGGCTAGCATCCTGTTTCTACAGGATATTGACCCTTGTGTCTAAGCAAGTCTGGCAATTCCCATATTTCCAGGCACTGGACAGAAACAGACTGTTTTCTAGTAAAGGGTGGCTCATATTTCTTGCCAATGCTGACAGTCAAACCCAGCTTTCACATTCTCTCCTGCTCCTAATACACAACCTCAGGCTGAAGGTCAGAGGGTAGATCCTGGATGTTCCCATGCAAGGAAAATCAATTTAGACTCACAAAAGACAGAGGCAGTCAGTGCAGAAGGTCACTGCACGGTCTCAGTTGCTCTTTGGGTTTAGAAATTTGAACAGAGGAAGGGGGGGGATGAACAAGGATGAACTGATGGAGCAGGATTGCTTGAAGACTGACAGAACAAGAGGTTGAGAGAGGCATTGGCAGAAGGCCATCTGCAGTAGACATTGACCCACCCCACTGCGCCAGGACCTGGACTGTCCCGAAATCTCATCAGTAGTTGTATTTTGGCCTCAGTTCATCCCATTGTGAAGCAAGATGTTCACCAAGTTCAGATTTCAGATCCAACCTGGGGCTTTTTACTTTATTTTATGGAGAAATTTGATACCATATAGTTTGCTTCACAACAATCAAGGGACTCAAAGAGAGAATGACCTTCTTTCCTCACACAAGAATGAATAAAGATGGTTTTGGGCTTAAAACACTGGGGTAAAACCACAAGTCTGCTCTCGTGGTGTAGCAGGAAAATCTGCTTTGCCTATAACAGACAATTTGACCCCATCAGAAATTAGAGCTGAGAAACACTCTCCAAGGGGGTTGGGAGTGACTCTTTGCCTTACAAAGATGCTCATCTCCCCAAAAGGACATTAGCAAGAGTCAAATATTTTTTGGAGGTGCCAGGGCAGAAGGCTTTGAATGAAAGGCAATGGGAAAAGCAACTCTCAGGGCAGTAAGGCAGCACATCTCCCCCAGCATGCAGTGTGTGGAGGAGGTATTGGTCGTTTCCACCACTGCCCCCTGCTTGCCTTTCTGCTTTCAGGCTGGTGAGTACCTCGAATGGAGCCACACTCTATACATCTCACCAGGAAGTGCCTATAGCTTGTACTAGGCGTGTTGGCAAACTCAAGGTACCCATGATTGCATCAATTTTAAGCTAAGTTTCACAAAGGGAGACGGACTATTGCTTCACTGAGAGGTTAACATCATTTTTCTGTAAAAAATCACCCATCGAGTGAATTCATCCTTCCACCTCATTACGTTTTAGAGCACTCTCAGTAATGACACCATGCACGGCTTCAAATTTAAGCACCCAGATCTCACAGACACAGACTGTTTTGCAGCTTTCACGCATGCAGCAGAGCACAGCACCTCCCCAAGGGCCAGAGCAGGGTTGCTGTTTTCATCTGGGAATAGATTCCTGCTGCAGAGCCTAATGCCCCATCGAATTCAGCAGGGTTACATCAGAACTAGAATATGAATCAGGATCTTCCTTTGTCATTTCATGTTTAGTTCATATTTGGTGTTGCTATAAATAGGTCATTTGGCTGCAACTCTGATTTCCAGATTTATTTATTTTATCTAACCCCAGCTACACTTTTTTTTAGGCCAAGACTGTGTGATGAGTCTGAAAATGTCAGACTTGGAATTGAAAAGGACAGATAACTGAGGCATGGCTCACTCCTGTCCACGCTGCTCGCTGCCTTTCTGTGGGCAGAAAAGGGCCAGATGATCAGTCCTGGTGCAGTCACCGCGGGTTGTTTTGAGTTCCTAGGAATTTAACCCTATGACTTTGACCTTTGACAAGAACACTTAATTATTTCCAGCTCTCCAGCCAGGTCATAAACTGGCCCTTTAGAAAAGTTTCCTGCTTTCCATAAAAGAGAGCTCTCGGCTCCTGTCATCACAGAGTTTACATTCTTTGAATGGAGAGGCTTCTTGAATCAGCGGGATGCTATGGCTGGGTTAAAGAGTTCAGCATTTGGTTTTGTTTTTAACAGTAGATGAATTTGTGTTCCAAAATGCCATTCCGTTTCCAGATTTTTTGTATCTCCCAAATTTTTCCTTTTGTTTTTTGTTTCCTCAGATTCTGGAATTCGAGATTGTTCCATTATAAAACCAGAATTTGTCTGCAAAATCAGCATAAAAACTGTTCTGCCTTTTCTTATCTTCAGGGTCACGCCTGAATAATAATCAAGACTTTATCAATCCAAATACCCGGCAGTGACTTCCTTGTTCTTCTGAACCTTTAAGTTTCGGTAACAGCTCATGATGTTATCTCTTCCCTTGGAGGATGTATCAAACTGCCCATGGCACACCTTCTGTACCAGGCAAGAGAAACCTTTCTTTTCACCTTTTTTCTGTAATGCTCTCCATGCATTCCAGTTTGTCAGGGGGACGTTTCTCCTTCAGTCAAAAATAATAAATGCAAGACGTTGGTTATGCCAGACTATACAATAAATTGGCAGGCGAGAGCCCAGCTGCAGTACATCATGCCTTAATGAAGAAGTATTTCATAGAATCATAGAATCATAGAATCATTATGGTTGGAAGGGACCTCCAGGGTCATCAAGTCCAACCTTTATCCCATCATATTCCTAACCATTAGACCATCAGACCATGGCCTCAAGTGCCTCATCAACCCCTTTTTTGAACACCCCCAGGGATGGTGACTCCACCACCTCCCTGGGCAGCCCATTCCAGTGCCCAACCACCCTCTCAATAAAGAACTTCTCCCTAATATCCAACCTAAACTTCCCCTGATGGAACTTGAGGCCATTTCCTCTCGTCCTGTCATCAGCAATTCGGGAGAAGAGACCAACACCAGCCTCACTACAACCTCCCTTTAGGTAGTTGTAGAGGGCAATAAGGTCTCCTCTCAGTCTCCTCTTCTCCAAGCTCAATAACCCCAGTTCCCTCAGCTGGTCTCCACAAGGCTTGTTTTCCAGACCTCTCCCCAGCCTCGTTGCCCTTCTCTGGACTCGCTCCAGCACCTAAATGTCCTTCCCATCCTGTGGTGCCCAGAACTGGACGCAGCACTCAAGGTGTGGTCTCACCAGTGCCGAGTACAGGGGCATCATCACCTCCCTACTCCTGCTGCTCACACCATTTCTGATACAGGCCAGGATGAGGTTGGCCTTCTTGGCCACCTGGGCACACCGCTGGCTCATGTTCAGCCAGCTGTCAACCAACACCCATGCTTGTCAACCAACACCATTTCATCCCACGCTTTCTCTGATTTAGGTAAACACGCAGACCTAAACAACCACAGCTCGCCAGGGAGCAAAGAGGCTCTGCCTGGCAGCTTTAGAAAGCTCCTGCTTTTTGGCAGCCCAGAGGTGGGTGGGTGGGGTGTGTGCTGACCTTTGCCCCACTCTACACACACCCCACTCCTGGTGAGGAGCTATTGAAACCATGGAAGCCTCACTCAAACGACAGTAAGGTTTAACGGGGAGTGTAATTCTGCCTTCCCACTTCACAGCTTTACCAGTAAGCTGCTGCTTTTTCCTTACATGGGGATGTGGTTGGTGGGGACATTCTTTTAAAATGAAAAGGCGGCTCTTGGTACCAAAAACCACTTGCCCACATTTCTAGCTGTGATGCACTGTAGGGCAGCAAAACAGAGCTGAAAAACAAGCTTTTACCAAAACACCTATTTTTAGACTCATTTCCCAGCTTTTACAGCCCAGGCTCTGCCTGCTGGATCTGAGGCAGAGCCCGGTGCCCCCTGAGGGCACAGTAGCTAGAGGTGGCCTGAAGCAGGCGGCTCAGGTCCAAATCTGTGTTTTCATCAGCCCAGGTGTGCAGCCTGGGATCAGACTGGGGTGAGGAATCGCTTGTAAAGCCTGCACCCCCATGAAGCTTCAGCCAAGCCTGAGCTGCAACCAGAAACTCCTCATGCCCCCAGGCCTCCACCTCTGGGTTTGAGGTCACTGGGATGCCACAAGTGGCTGCAGGACCATCAAGCTGGCAAAGCCTGTGAGATGTCAGCAAGGAAAGAAACAAGCAGCACCCTTTCCTTGCCTCATTGTGAGTAGGGGGCATGGAAATGTGTGCATTAAAGACCACCAGCAGCAGCAGCAGTGATTGCACTTCTTGGTCTGCAGCGCATGAATTAGTTTAGACAGTGACATTGTTAAACTTGTCTTGGAGAACAGAAAGCAGCTGTAAGCATCTTTCCTGCTTGGAGGTGGTGCCTTTCCATGCCTTGCAGAAGGCTGGATTCCTGAGCATGACCTGGGAAATTCCAGCCCTTCCCCTGCCTCTGGGGGGCTGCCAGCTTCCACCTTAGTTGTACGTGGGAATGCTGCCATTGCCAGGCAAAGGAAAAAAAATGATAATTAAAAAAAAATGTAGAAAGCTTTACAGGCCACAATCCTTCAGGAAAAGGGCTGTATTTCACAATAAATCAATTTAGCTCTGAACACAAGTGGCATGTTTGTAAAATGGCACAGAATCTCAGCTGCTGAAAACCAAACGGCGATTAGCAGCCATGCTGAAGTCTGTGTCTTGAAGGGCTCATCGGTTTTTTGTCTTTTCATTTGTCTTTTCACAGTCTTCTGCCTGTTCACAAATATCCTGAAAATGCCTTCTGCTGCCTTTCCCTCAGCATTTCCCTGCCTTTCCAACAGCATTTTGCAGCAAATTAATTGCATTTTCTTCTGTCCTTTCCTATAAATCTTTCTTTAAGTTCAAGCCTGCAAATGATTGACTTTTTAATTGGCAATTCCATGCTGCCTGAATCAGATTCTCACCCAGAGGCTGCTTTATACCTCTCCAACAATGCCAAACTGCTGAACTGCCAGTGTGGTATAAAAGAGACCTAGACATAAAAAAAATCCTTTCATGTCTCTAGAACATTTTCCATATTTTACAGAAGTACCAAGTGCTTCTGTTTTCTCAAAATAATAATAAAAAAAGCAAACTCACCCATTTAATATTCCTGCTCTTCATATATACTGTATGGTATGTTAAGTAACATCTTTCAGGGCCCTTCTTTTTGAAAAGTTCAGAAGTTTTATGGCATAAATATTTTCCCTGTGAGGTTAGGAAACCAATGTGTTGGACACTATATTTTTAACAGTTATGCTATATTAGATCATGGTTTTTTGTGGCTAGGTATGACATCAGGCCACCACAAAGCCATACCAGGAGAATCAAATGGAGGAAAACATGTCAACTTAATAGCTTTCAACATTCAGGGGAGTTCAGAGAAGCCAAAACCTGGCTATGTGGAATGATGTGTTGTTATTCTGACAGAGGTAACCTGAGGTGACTTGCAGGCATGCGTACTTACAAGGAGTTTAGAGGAAGAGATAAGGTGAAAATAATTACTCTTTGGATACCACAATTTCAGCAATAAAATTGGTGAGGCAGGCAGGCCAGGCACAGCCCCCACTTGCCCTCCAGTAAATCCCTGATAATTCACCTGTGATCCAGAGCTCTGTGCTAACTGGGAAAGGCAGCCCACACTGCTGACAGACCCAGCTCCTGACCTGGTGCACCTGGCCCATCACTTCAGTAATGTTTTGAATAAAACATTATTTAATATTTTAAAATTTTAAATAAAACTTTAAATAAAACATCCACTCCACTGTTGTTTTCTTTAATGCAGCACTGGCAACCCTCAGACCTTTCAGCCATTGCCATGAGGAAACCACAGGAACAATAACTTCTTTGGGAAGGCAGAGCTGTGCAAGAAAGTGCCAAAATGCTGATGGGCACCTGTGAGCATGGCAATGCCTCAGGCTGGCTGTGAGTGATTTAGGTGGGGAGGGAGCTCAGGACCCAGCCCTGGGTGGATAGAACCTGCCTTGTGGGATTTCTCACTTCTGGGCTGGGCTGTGGGACTGCCCGGATTTGTCACAGATGTGGAGGGATTAACTCCTGCCTTGTGCCAAGGCAATCCTGCTATTGGCATTTCTTAACTTTTAAGTCCTCAGCTTTATAAGATAAATAATGTCCTATTAGCACAGATTTGCTTTGGGGCATGTAGTAAAACGTCTTCAAATGCTGGTTATTTTCTATCACGTTATTTTATATCATTATTATGGATTTTTTGATACAACAGGTGTGGTTTTTCTCCCCAAAATGAAAAGTGTAGGAGGGACTTCACTCTCTTACAGTGTTTTGAGAGCAGAGTGAAGGCACTAGAGAAAAGCATTAGACTGTTTTGCACCTTTTTGGTATGTTCTTGCCCCGAAAGCTGATGATTGCTAGCATAAGGATTGCCATGCTGGTGATTTTCCATTCTTAGTGGAAGGTTAAAGTTTCTGCTTCTAATTGGTATTGTTCATTGCAACTATCAATAAAAACAACAGATGAAGGTGAAGTCCTTGAACTCTACGTTGACTAAGATCTGGCTGAATCTTACATTTATTTATATTGGTGTGTTACAATAAATTTATAAACCTCTGATCATAAACAGAGGTTAGATAAATACTGCTGAGACAACTGGTTAATGGCCAGGATTAAAAAAAACAAAGCACAGTTGTTTGTTGCTAGGATGCTGCTTGTCTTTTAGAGGAGGAAGTGTTGTCTTTTTTCTGATGCTGATGACTTTCCTTGGAAGAAGAGCCAGCAGAAATGTGACTGGCACTGTATAAAACCTAGGTGGATCTCTCCTGCCTTGTATATTAAACTGTGTATAAAAGACCACTCATTTGTATACTGGACAAATATGCTAACCCCTTCAAAGCTGGGTTGTGTATGAGAAGAAAGGCAGTTCTGGGCACACAAAACATGCAGAGTCCATAAGACCCTTCGTCCCCTCCCTTGCTTGTGAGGAAGATGGACTTGATGTTGTAGAAGAGCATGTTTTCACACTATAAGCAGTGGCACACTGTGGTGCTGTTCACACCAGCATGGTTTAGAAAAGCAAGTTTCATTCGCTCTTCTCAATGGCTTTTATTCAGAGGGAGTCATGGACTCCAGTTTTCTATTTAAAAGTAAACTGTTTCTCTCACTTCTTAAGATGGAAGGAATCACATAATGTACCTAATGCTGAATTAGACGTTGTTGATAGTGCTCCTCAGGAAACTCAAAGTCATTCATAAGCCTGATGGCCAAGTCAGAAGCTCAATGGAGGCAGGACAGTGGACTTTTCCTGTCAGTATTATCAATGCTTGATAGGCAATTTGGCTAATGTAGTAAGAATATGGACTGGAAGATGTGGAAACAGTAAACTAAAATAGGCAATTTTGTGCATCACCTGAAGCAACACCTCTCGCAGTACCAATGAAATGCCTGGGAAACACTGGAAAGGAACGTGGAGAAATGGAGTATCTTGCTTGTGTACTACAGTCCTCCACCATCACCGCCGTGAGAGTCTGTGATATGTGCTCAGTGAAACAAAGCACTCACTGTTCAAAATTCTGCTGGCAGATCTCATGGAGTTACTTTAATTATTCTGTGTTCCTGCTCTCAGCAGCTGAGGAGGACAAATGTGGTAGACCCATCCTCCACCTTTTCTGCTCTCTCCTTCACCCCTCCAGCTTCACCTCTCAAGAATTTTGCCTGATTGCACTTTTCTCCATTTTCCTTGGTGACAGTGGTCTTGGAGGAGGGAAAAAACTTTAACATTTGATTTAATTTCATTAAGTTCAAAATATATTAAATTTAAAGGGCAAATCTGAAGTTGAAACAGCCTTCTCCCCACCCCAACAAAAGAGAGTATCTGGATTTTTAGACTGGGAGGCTACTGGCCTGCAACAAAAGAGACCTTTGTTCTGCTCTTGGCCACACTTCTTGCTCGCAGGCTGACCTTCTTCAGGCAGCCTCTCTCACCCCACTTAAGGTTGGAGTGTGATGATATCGACCTATTTGGCAAAGTGCTTTGAGATCTCTGTGAAAAAATGTTGGGGGTGAGTTGCCTTTGCAAACTTTGAATGCTTCCCATCGGTACAATACTTCAGCTTGGAAAATATTACTCACTAAATTTGGGCAGGTTTTAGCATTTGTGATTCATTTGCAGGGAATTCCTGACTTCTTTAAGCTCTTCACTTATTTGTAGGTATTTACTGACTAGTTTACTAAATGGGCTATTCTGAGGCTGTTTGCTACACTCAGCATCACTTATCCTCCCTGCAACTGAGTCACGCACCACTAGGTCTTGCACTAGTGGGTGGCAATTAAGATAAGGTAGGCAGAAGCAAAAACCCAGCCTTGAGCACAACCTGCAGCTTGGTATGGTGGAATGGGGTGGGTGGGGAAGCAGCTCCCCTTCCCCTGGCTCAGGCTCTGTCAGCAAGTGACTCATGGCTGGCTGAGCAGGCAGCAGTGGGACTCCTGGCAGGTCAGGGGATTGATAACAGGCGAGGACAAAGAGGAGTTGTTATCTGGTGTGCATGCAGAAGTACTCTCCATGCAGACAGGGTATTTGGCACGTAAAATCATGAGCTAAGCACTCCATGTGAAAGGTAACTGTGACAGAAGTAGACTGAGGCATTTTGTGCATGTTACTTCCTTGATAAAACAATCTGCAAACTGTGACAGCTCATCCCTTTAGCAACTTCCCTTTCTCCCATAGCTCCCATTTTACAAATATTCCTATTCCATACTCTGAAAAAAATTGTTATTTTGAAACTTCCTGCAGGGAACAAAGATGCAGTTACAACCCCCTCATCCTTTCTAATAAATTGATTTAAAACCTTGTGCGTGGACAAACTGTGATCTCAACTGATGCTCAGACTGATGTCTCCCATGAAAACACACAGCTGTCCTTTGATGGGAGATTAGTGTTCAATAAGACATCTTTTTATTACTGTTGTTGCTTTCTCACTAATGAAACAGGCTCGTGCTATGTGCTATCAATTTCATTACAAATTGTGTAACGACATGACTCGGTACAGGGTTTATTTAAGGAAATGTAGCTCTACCTTTTGTTCAGTCTGGTTATTTCATGGCTTCAGAATTTTTTGTCCAGGTCCTTAGTTACTGCAGCTGTAGATAAAGACTTGAAAACCTGAATCTCACAAAGCTCAGGAACATGACAGAAAATAGCCCCCAAGAGGTCACACGTGGTTTGTTTCTGTGGGAGAGGAGAATGTGAGAAAGAGGAGGAGATAAAAAAGCTGGCATGGGGTATTTGCAGCTAACATTGCTGTCAGTGGGGCTGCTGGCACTGGGTGGCTCTTGGGGTTCCTTGGAAAGTTTTCTCTGTTTAGCCTCTGAGTCTGAATTCTTCCAGCCTTGTTTAGTCTTTCTGGGATCCCTTAAAGGTCAGCTGAGAGAAAACATGAATTGGCTCTTCCAAAGGGAGCTGCTGCCTCTCTCTCTCTGTTTGGCAACACGGGGAAGTGTCTCAAGCATGGTGGTGTGAGAGAAATTATCTCCTTCTGCTTTCTTCCTTCCCCTGTAGTGAATTTCATTCCCTGAATGAATGAGCCAGGCTTAGTACCAATTTCATTCCCAACAGTCATTGATACGTAACCTAAAAAAGCCCAAACCCACACATATCTCTCATAGCCCACAGCTTTTTCTGCAGCTGATGAAAACCAGAGCTGATGTCATGGGCTATTTTTATACTGTGATGCCTAAAATACTTGATTTTTGTAATAGAGAATGACTGCACTATACTTGTAAGTAAAGTATTTCTATTTTATTGTTTCCATTTATGTAAACTGGCAAATATCAGAGCTAAACTCAGATGGAATGAGTCTTTTTTTATTTCTTTTTTTTTTTTTTAGTGACCTTCAGGTTCTCAAGTCCCACTTACACTCCTGTCCTCGTCCCTCAGGTCTCCTCCAACAGCAAACACCAAGGTAACACCTGCCAGGGATGGGCTGAACTCTCGAGACAGTGGCCTTTGGTCTCAAAATGAGATCAGGTGAGTAATTACACACCTACACCCCCAGACCTGTGCGGTGAGTGCTGCAGTGGAGATAGCACCTTCATTCTCAGGCCCTGAAGGCAGACACCGTGGTGCTGTTGGCCCCACTTTCTCCTGCTGTCCTAGCAGCTGCGATAAGCCACCAAAACTTCACAGAGGTGTGGTAGCCACCTGATCCTGAGTTGGTGGCAAAGAGAGCAAGAACCCAAATGTCCAGCTATGATGTATGATGAATAGTTGTCATTAGCCATGTCAGATATAGGCTGGGTGTTTTTCCAGCTTCTGGTTTTCTTCTCCTTTGATGCTGCTGAAGAGTTTGGGCAGCTGGTCTGTTCCCTGTCAACTCTCAGTGTTACTTTTTTTTTCCATAAAAGTAAAATTGAAAGTGCTTGTGGGGTTTAGGGGGTTTTTCTGTGTGGTATTTTTTTTTTAGTATCAAAGAGTAGCCAGCATGCAAAGCCTGGCCTACAGGGTTTACATTCCTGCAGGAAAGACACTGCTCCTGTCATGTGCTTGACACCCTCCTGCTGCTCACTAGCAACCCAGGTGGGCACAGCAGAGCCAGAGCTGTCCATTAGAATGAAGTGAGGGTTTTTTGGCAATTCAAACAATTGCCAATCTGAAAAACTGAAAAATAGAAGTTCATTAAATAGAGCACAAGATGCTGCTGGATGCAGATCTGGTTTTTTAAAAAGAAATGGTTTTAAAAAACAAACAAACAAACAAACAAAACCAAACGACGACTTGCTCAGCCTAGTAGCTGAGCTAAAAGAAGAGGTTGAAAGGCATTAGAGAATTGGAGAGGGAGACAGGGTGGTGGGACCAGGCTCTGGCCTCCCAAAAAGAGCAGCAGCCACAGGAAGCTACTCCAGATCACCCGGTTGAAGGCAGTGGCTCTCAGGAAGGGAATGAATGGATAAAAGTCCATGCTAGGGGTGGCAGGTGAAACTGCTCCAAAGCCTCCAAACCCACCCAGGTGCCTCTGTACAATAGGTACAAGGCTCTAGATGCGGAAGAGCAGTCAAGGGATGATGAGGGTGAAGGTCCCTCTGCACCAGAAGAGCTCCCAGGATCAGGAAGGCCAACCCCCTGCATTAGGACCTCATCTGTGAGGAAGAAAAGGTGGGTTGCAGTTGTGGGGGAACCTGCATGAGGTAGCTGCCCTTATTTCTCTCTCCCTTTGAGATTCAGCAGCTGTTTTTATAAAGACACATCCTTTACTTTTTTCCTAGTCCTTCTGCCTTGGAGAAGTGTCCTCTCCTCAGAGCCATGCCATCCTCCTCAGAGTGTTTATGTCCTCTCCCCAGGAAAGGATGACAAATATGGCTCACATGCATTTTTTGAAACACACAACCTCCTCTTTGACAGTGTTTTTAAGTAAAACAGCAGGTGAGCTTGTTAACTCCATCTGCCACTCTTCTCATGGAGTATATATTTTTTAAACAAACTTTAATATCCTCCACTAAATTAAAGCAGTGATGTTTTCAACAGGAATACCCTGATTATAATCATGATATACGTATGTGCCCTTTTATATAAAAAAACAATAACTACCATCTGCCACTTTCCTAGTAAACATTGTGATATCATGTCATGAGCTCAATTACGCAGATCACCGGGGTGTGGACAACCGGTTGCTGCTTTTTAAAAATAAGTGTTGAAATAAAGCTTTGCTTTAGGTGCAGCAAATCCATTACTGAGTGTTCGTCAAAGAGCACGGGCTCATTTCAGCCAGCTGTGCATGTTCCCTTACGTCAGCAGGAAACTGCCTGGGCACAACCAGCTTGTTTCTTATTGACTTGTTTAATTATAGGCAAGGTTAATAAATGGCACCAGTTACTGCAAAGGCTACCCCAAACCCTTATTCTGCTTTCTGTGGTTTCCAAGCCTGTTGGGAAATGATGACATCTTTCGCCAGATCCACTTTTTGGCCAGATGTTCTCTGTGGCAGAGGACACATGCAGTAGGCTTGGCTTTAGAAATAGGTTCATTTATTTAGAAAAATTCCAGCCTGTGATGCTGAGATGCTGCTAGGACAGGGGAAGAGGAGGCAAAAGAGAATCTTGTTCACATCAGGAGAAAATTTGGTGACCTTTTTGAAATATGAGGTTGGAAGCTGCTGGGGAAGGTCAGAAGGAAAGTGGGACTCAGAATTGGTGGAAAAGTGCTTAAATTAATCAAGCAAAGATGTTGGAGAGAGATACAGAGAACACATGAGAAGAAGGACAGAAAAATGGTGAAAAGATCCAATGAGCATTTAAGGAATAAGGTGGGGGTCCCTCCTCCCTCTTCCCAGCTCCTAAGAAATAACAATTTATTCCTTAAAGAAAGGATGGAAGCTTGAAAGTTAAGAATTCCAAGGTTAAGAAATGCTTGTTTTAATTTAAGCCTTTTTAGATTTATACAATTAGAAACAGATCTTAATTATACACTAGGTGTGATCATGCAGTGAGCATGCATGAGTGAGGAAAGTATCTGTTAGGAAGGAAAATAAGTTACAAGTGTAGAGACAGTCTATATGGCAAATTTAAGAGGACAATCATTAGGACTCCTAATTTATTGCTCATGGAGCATTGTGTCATCTTCTCTGGAAAACCTCCAGAAATCTACTGTGTTACACCAGGTATAATTCAGAAACAAATGTCATCCTTTTTCAAATTATTACTGGTATCTGTTCCAGCTTGCCACTTCAGGAATCTTTAAATACCTATGTACTTGATTTATTTTATGTTCACAGAACGTATAGGTCAGATTCTTATCATCCTGCTTCAGTATCAGTTGTAAATTGATGTTAGGTTGATGCATGAGAGATAACTCCTGGGAAGTTTTAATACCTTCATTCTCTCTTTTTGTTTTGGCCTGTCTTCTTTCCCCTCCCTACCCAAACTGATCTGCTGTCCCATACTGATATTTTGAGCAGCTCATGTGGGGGGAAGGAAACCCATCTGTGATAGTAGGGGCCAAACTGCTTTGATGCACACAGCAAAACTATTGACTCGAGTGGAAGAAGGATCAATCCAGAACCTTTCAGTCTTCTTTTTTCATTTTGGTGGTTTGGAGTTTCTTTTTGGCCAAAAGACAAATAACATGCTGTGTAGATGTATCTATTGCATTCAGTAAGACACAGAGAGCTTTATAAGGTTCCCATGACCTGTTTATTATTCAGGAGGTGTCAGTGTTTGATGTGGTGGGCACATTGTGCCTGATTTGTTACACCTGTTTGGTTCTCAGCTGAAATCCACTGGTGCAAAACTGCAGCCCATTGTACTGAGCAGACCGGTGTCTTGGCAGGTTCATTGTGAACAAATGATATGTATCCCTCTGACTGAGTAAGACCTTGATGAACTTGTATCAAAGGATTTTTTGAACTTGTTTTAGGAGCATGATGTGAATTATATGGAGCAGGTGTGAGTGCCAGAGGAAGGCAGAGGTTGGTGTCATACTTCACAGCTGAAAGCCACCCACCATCAAGGCTGCTTTTTATGTGCTCTGCCAACACAAACCCTACTGGAAACAGAAGGCCCTCTGAGGCTAGATGGTAAGCCTGAAGGGACAGAGCAGGCTTTTGAGGGAGAAAATAAAAAACGTTGGAAAAATTCCTGCTTCAAATCAAGACTTGACTGAAGAAGAAACATCACAATTTACAGGAATCCTCTCCCTTGCCTTCAAAGTAAGTAGGACACTTTCCAGGTCAGATCAGCTTCATCAGTCCACAGCAGCAAAACAGAAGAGGGTTTTATAGACAGAGCTGGTTACAATCCCAGCATTGTGATGCTACCTTCTGTGAGGAGGGGGTATGTGGCTTTGTGTCAGACTGTACCATGTTATAGGCAGTGAGAGTCCTTTAAGGTGGCAAAAAATTGTCTTGGCTTGTAAACAGGACCATGCTGTGCGCCCTCTTTCTCCCCTGAGGAACCAGAAATGCTTGGATTTAATCCTTTTTGGGCTGTAAGTTTTGAGTTAGTCTGGACATCTGAGGGTGGAATCTTCCCTTGAACCTAAACAGAGATTATTATTATTTTTTGTTTTCTTTTCTATAAATGTGACTTTTAGGATGTAGTTACATGATGCATTTTCTCTATTGGCAAGTCTCATCTAAGGACACCACAGACCTCTTGCTCCTGTGCTGCCATCTGCCAGCCTCTCGGCTCTGTCAGGGCAACCATCTGCACTGCTGCATGCGGAATAGTTTCCCTTGCCAAAGGACGTGGAATGCCACTGACCGCCCCTGTGTGCAGCAGCAGATGCTGTGTGGAAGAGCTTGACAGGCTTTTCTGGACACAGTCACACAAAACGGGCAGCTGATGACACAGTGGTAGGCCATACGAAAGAACCTGAGAGCATCTATTGGAACTTGGAGTTAAAGCCCTTAGGGGAGGGCATGGAGTTCTGATTTCTGCTTACAGCTGGATTCTGAATTTTGGAAAGATTGCTTTCCTTCCCAAAACACATTCCAAGAGACTATTCTGGTCATTTTCAGAAGTGCAAAATAGCACATTGGGATATCCAACGTCTGCTCTTCCTGGTTTCCCAGTAAGATCCCTATGAATGGTGCTTGTCCCTTCTCTTCCCCTTTTCAAGAGGTAGAAGCTGTCGATGTGAATGAGAGTTTAGATGTGTAAATATTCAGCAAAATGTAATTGCCCTGCAGGAAGGAAACCTGCCTGAGTGTCCTTAATTCCTAGCTTCTGTGCACAGACTAGTCTTTTACAACTTCCATGCACTTGTCATATTTATTGTGCTAATTAAACAGCACCTGTTTGCTAATAAATGTTCTAATTGTTCCGAAGTATAAATCCAGGAGGGGGGAGGACTGTGGATCATGTCTTAGAACTGCCAAAGGATACGCAAAGTCTTTGATGGCCTCCTGAATAACATAAGGTATACTTGTGTTTTCATTAGAGTAATGGTCTACTCCTGAGCTAGACTGAAAGCAATCCGTGCCCTAAGGAGGGGTACATGACAGAAGCCTACGTTCTTAGAAAGCAACAGCAAGCAGTGCCAGCAATATCCGGCAGATCAAATGTTTCTAGGATCTCATGTTACTCGTCTGTGAAATCAAATTGAACTGCTGGCTCCCAAGGAACTTATAATGTGAGTAACGTTCCCACCTAAAATACTGCTTTGTAAACCAAACAGCACTAAATGAGTATTACATCTCCTTCATCACTTACTGATAGGCAACCCAGTGTGCAATTGTTAATCCCTGCTGCATTTATTAGTGGGCTCTTAGGCAATGAAACATTAATTCTCCAATGTCATTTGCTATGCCAGCTGGAAAGTCACATTTCTACCAATGTTTGGTTACTCTACCCAAAGAGATTTTCTTGAGCTGGATACCTTTGTTGTCTTTACTAACTAAATTGAACAACAACATTAAATTGTCTTTTAGCCAAAGTCTACACTGGCATATGGAGGATCTCTCCCTTCTCACTAGTAATATAGGATGCATAAGGAAGAGAGTGTGTGTTTCTGGATCTGCTGTACACCTCCAGCTCAAGGTGTATATATAGCATCCCTTAAAATTTGACTTTTGCTTCCAGTTTATTTGCAGTAGGTGGCTGAGTCAGCAGATGAGTCAAAATGAGTTGCAGCTAGATGATGTGGAGGCTAGAGAAAAGGGAGCAAATGGTTGTGGGCAGGAACATAGTATGAGAAACAGAAAGGAATAGATTTGGAGTAAATTCAGGAAATTGGCATTAAACCATCAAAAGTTGCAGGTTATAGGCACTAGCTAGAACAGACTTTTTCTAGGCTTGTAGTGTTATTACGCTAATAATATGAAGACATGTTTTGGACTATAGACAATATATCAGTGATAATAATTGTGATGTTAATTCTGCAAAAGCTCATTATTCTTACTTGATGCACATCTGGCATCATCTCAAAGGTAACTTTGTAACTTGCCACAGAAATCTGCATTATTCTGAGCTTATTGAAACCACGGCTAGATGATGTAAAACCCAGTAGGCTCTGCAGCAGGAAGACATGGAATCAATATGATAAATGGAGCAATTCCAGAAATGTACTTTTTGTTGTTGTTGTTTCTGTTTTTGTGAAGTATGATGTTTTAGCCTTATGTGAAGAACCTGATAAAGCTTGGACAATACTTATGCACCTTCTAAGCTCTAGTCCTTTGACTTATTTGGAACACCATCAGAGCAGTGTGCTTTTGGACTATTCACTCTGGTGTGGAATTTCACCCTTTGGGTTTGCATTATCATACTTCATTGCCAAAAACCGGTGAAAAGTTAGTCTGAATATGACTACACTCTCCAAATATGCCTCCCTGAAGCTGACCTCTTTGCATTCCTTATCTGGCTGCATTTAAAGATGCTGACATTTTTCTGTAAAATTCAATCCCACCTGCTTGTAAGTAAAGACCCAATCTAGCTGTGTTCTGCAGAAAACAAGCATGGCTGCTGGGTCTTATCACGGGCTGTTGTTATGACCACCTGAGCAAATATTATGGTAGTTGTTCTTCTTGTTGAGCTTTCCCAATTAGCATCCTAGAACAAAAAGTTTATATTGAAATACATGTTCAAGCATTGAGGATCAGCATCTCCTATTTATTTGGCAGGGGAAGCGGCGTTGGGCAATTTCATATTAGTCAAACAGCATCACTGTCAATACTGGAGCCTGTAACAGCATGAAGTACTTGAGGTGACAGAAACTGGCCTTCCAACACAGAGATTCTATTTTTCTTTTCAGATTTATCATATCTGTGGTTCAACCATGAAGATCAGAGTGAGCAGAGGTAACGGTGACATTGCAAACCATCAGATCAAACATCAGCATAACTTCCTGCTTAGCAGAAAGAGCATAGAGATTCATCCCCAGGGAGTGTAGAACTGAAGGGATTATTTGCTCTGCTAAATCAAATCCCTGCAATCACCTGACCCAAGCCAAGTTCATCTTATGCACTAGAACCTACAAGACATCTCCCAACACCTTGTAGCAACTGTAAGGTCTGTAGTGATGGATGAAACATAACATAACAGCTGAGGACCTGTCCCTTTCCCTCTGCCTTTTGTGGGTCTTTTAAGACTTACCTACCACTTTTTTCTTACTGAGTCTGAATACCATTAGCTTCTGCCACGTTGTGGCACCAGTGCCCAAAGCAGCAACAGTCTTGCTGCACACTGAAATACAACGTGAAGGGGACTAAGCTTAAATATCTCCAACTAAAATTCTAATGTAAAATAATAGTCTTCATCTTCTATAAAGTACTGAATGTAAATGAGGTAATATTGGCCTTGATCCGAAAGTCACAAGGTGCTTTAATTGCGCTGCTTAATGCTGCAGCTGAATTTTCTACATCAGGCGTCTATATGGCAGTGTTAGGTGAACCAAGCTAAGGTTGTTATTCTAAGTACAAGGTGAAAAAAACTAAGCATGACCTGGATTATAATACCTTGACATTAAAGGTCTGCTGCTCCTTGTAAAGTGTGTGGTTTTGTAATTTAAAGAAATCTGATCTCCTGAAAGTGCCCTGCTGGGCCTGCAGCTGACATCATGTTTGTCTGAGCTGAGTTTTAACAGATTCAACAGGACCAGTATGATTAAAGCAACTCTCGGCTCCCTGTATTTTTGGAACAGAGCTGTGGAAAAGACACTTGGAGTTAAAGATGACAGCTCCCTAGAGATCTTGACTTCACCAGCTTCATTAGAAATTAAATTACAAAACTTAAAGCTATAGCTGAAATGATCCAGAGTTTATTTGTGATTCCTTGGTTACCTGTGAAAAATCAATTATTTTTTTTTGCTGTGGTAGTTTAGGATTAGTGTTAAAGGTATGTGCCCAGGAGCAAGGCACCATGAGCAAGTAAACTAAGATTGCATTCATAGCCTCCAATTTAACCTGCTGTAACTGGCTGTGAATGCATTCTTACCGAGCTATAAATGCATGGTGGCTACGTCTCGGCAACAAATTAATTGCAAGGTAGGGTAACAGGACATTGTCCTTGCTCTGTACTGATTAAATAAGGAGCAGACTTTCAACTCTATAACTGCACTATTGACATTTTATCACAGCCCTCACTGAGAAGACTGTCTTGGTAGATCCAGAGGGAAACAAGTGGATGCAATTACCACAGATGCAAATAGAATAATCGTATGTGTCTGTGAGATAACTCTTATCCTCTTTTGTCAGCAGGTAGTTGCCAGCTGCACTATATTTGTACACAGAATGTTATCTATAACGTAGACAGGTATGAATCTGCACGTAGACCTTGAGTCTTGCTTTAAAGCAATTCTCTTTTTTTTTTGCATTCTTTTAGCAATATTGTTTTTCAATCATGTTCAGGGATTTCTGTACCTCTGCCTTTCACTTCAGCTGCTTATCTTGATCTGCTTGAACTCCTTCACTTGATCATCACAGCTCCCATCACTATTACTAGACTTTGCCAAGAAACCCTTCTGGTAAACCACTCTGTTACCTTACAAAATAGCACTGGATGCAATTCACCACTGTGAGGCATCTGTTCTTGTCTACGTTATTCACCAGTGAGATCTCAGCTCAGTCTGGAAATTTGAGTGATGTTCTAATTTTGCAGTGATCTCTTCATCTAGCAGTGATTTTTCTTTTCTTATAAATCCCTTCAAAACTGCAAAGCAAAATTCAGTATAATTAACAAGCCCCTGGCATAAAAACCAGATTGTTCTTGCAGACAGTCAAGAAAGACACAGTGACCAAAGCACCCTTCACTATAAACCTTTAGGAATAGGCTACATTTCCAACTAAAAGATGCTTTAATTTAGCTTTAACCCAGAAGCAGTTACTCTGGACTTTGAGATCCTCTGCATGTTTTTAGATGTGACTGGAAGGAGTGGGCTGCCTCTAAACATGTAGAAGCAGAAGAGCTGAAGATGAGAGAGAGGTCCAAGAAGTTTTCTGCCAGGCTATGAAGGATTGCAGGGAGGACTCCATCCAAAAGGAAGGCAAGCAGCAACATTATGGTACATCTTCAGAGCACACCTAACCCTGGGCAAGCCTTGCAGTTACCAAGTTTCCAGTACTCTGTTGTGCAGACTGGAAAGGAGGGTGGGTGAAAGTGGGGCAGCTGTAAGTCCTGGGCAAATCTCCAGAAGAGCTCTGGCAGAAGTGGCTGCTGGTGGACAGCACTGAATCATTGCACCCTGGTGGCACAGCTCTCCTCAGCTAGCACCATCCGGCTTCCGAGCAGCGCTGGTTTCCTCTGGTAGCTCTGGCTGCAGGAAGGTTGCAGCTACTCACTCCAACTTCCTCCCCAGACAGACAGTCTGTCTGCAAGGCTCCGTGCCAGGGTTCATGCTGGCACAGGGGTTCAGCCCCTAGTTAGGAGGATTTTGTTACTAACACATTTGTAATACTGATGCTATTAGTACTTGCAGTACCGTTGTGCTTTTTACAGAAGCTGTATTTATTTGCTCCTGCATGAACAAGCAGAAACAGAAAGGTTGGTTTTTTCACATATGTAGTGAGAAGTGGAAACCAACACTTAAAACCTTTTCTCTAGCCTCCTGACCTGCTGTGCTGCTTTACCCGTAGAGGGTGACAGAAACAGAGAACTTGGACCAACGTGCGTGCATTTCTCCTCGCTTTGCAGACTGACCAAGTTCCTCCTTTCGAGGCAAGGCAGTACGTGTATACACACTGTAAGACCAAACTGTTAGCTAATCCTCTGTTCTGGAATCCGTCTGACAAAGGGGTAGAGTAGCGAGACATTTTCCCTTTGTAATCTGTTTAAGTAAACAAAATGAAATCTCTTCTTGGCTGGTTTTAAAGATCAAGTCATAAAAGCCTGCAATAGTTCTGTTGTATACATTTCCCTTGGAAAGTATCTGCTTCGGCTTTTCTCTTTGTTAATCAGGTCCGAGATCTCCATTAGAGAATAGTTTATTCCCAGCTTTAGTTAATATTTTTCAAATGTGCTGTATTTGTATACAGTAATTCCTGCTCCCTCAGCTCCCAAAGATTATCTGAGGACAGGACAGCTAATAACTACCTGAAACCAGTCAGGTTTTTTCCTGATGTCAGAGTAGGGACAGGAAAATTCTCTGTAGAATTAAATTAGCTGTGGTCCTTTACCTTTTGTAAGACTCTTCTTGATTTTGTGGATTGTTTAAAAGTGGATTCATTATTTGGAGCTCATTGCAAGCAACCCTGTTTAAATTCCGATCCCTTTGAGAAGTTTGTTCACCTTACGTATTCATTTTGTGTTACAGTTTCTGTGATGATTGCTACCTGCATGTACTAATTCTTACTGTACTGTTTCTGTTCCTTACCAAGCAGGCAGAAGTTGAGGAAAATACTTGTGAGATGGTCTTTATCATCTGATCGGGATTTGAGTTATTTTTAGGGCAGGGCCATAGCAACTGGTGCAGTCAAAAGCTAACATTGTGTAAGCTGGGAGCATTGCCATTGCATTCTTTGCCACTTTGGGTCATATCCTGCCTTTCCTAGCAGTGATAAGTTTGTATTACCTTATTTTTCTTCCACTATTGCCACGTGAAGCAAGGATTTAGAACGTACTTGTCTACAGATCCATCTACAAAGGTTTAAAAAGAATTCTGCTGCCTTAACTCCTTGTTTTCTCCCTCTCCTACAGGTACACTACTTTTCAGATGACTCAGCTTACTACTCTGCTCTCAGTGCACAGCTTTGCCAGTGCTGGCTCAGGGGAGGACCTGAGGAAAAGAGGGTGAGATGGTCATTTTCAGCAGCAGTGCAGTCTTAGGCATACTTGAACTGATTGTGAAGCTGCACCTCTAGTTAGGGCTTTGGACAGAGAGCCTGGCGTGTGTTTGCTTGTAAAATATCCTGACCTAAGGCACTTCCATGTGAGCAGGTGCAGATTACTTTCATGCAGTTCATCCTGCACTAATCCTTGAACTGGGAGTGAAAGAGAATGAAACGCAGAAGGCAGAGCTCCTACACTCTCAGGCGCAGTCCCATGTGAATACGGCCACACTGCTTCCAGACCCAGGGTGGGAAGAGGGTGTTGCACTGTGTGGCCTTCTCCATTCCAGTCTCCATCAGCTAGGTGCTCTGCACAACCAAATGCCAAATTTTTCCCCTTCTCAAAGGAGGAGGAGATTTCTTACAGCAAATCACAGAGGGAGATGAAACCCAGACATAGTGACTAAGGCCATCCTTTGAGTGGGAGAGCATGCCTTCTGTCCTCATCTGACTCTGTTTCCCTGTTCTTGAGACCATTTGGTATCTTGACAGCCCAGTTGGAAGAAACCAGAAGATTGCTTCTGGACAGAGTGTTCACCACTGGCTTGATCAAGTACTTAATGTTTTCCCCTCCCCTCTTCCCGCCCCCCCCCCCTTAGGTTTTTTTAATCATCTAGATCTTACAAATCTAGTAAGTCCAATATTTTTCCTTCTGGTGGTATTAAATTGCATACAAAGCACTGTGGGCAGGTAGCCAGCACAATAACAAAGCCACCTTGAAAGTATTTATCTCAGGCAATACTTTATACTTCTCATTGCTGTCTATCTGGATCTTTGAGTGTATTTTAAACTGTCAGTGAATTAAACCTCACAGGTAAGGTTATCTCTCTTTTCCAATTGGAGAAAACAAAAACCAAAGGGTTTGTGTTTTGGGAGCTACCCAAGCCCTGGGTCTGCTGACGACAAGAGGGCTATTCACAGAGTGTGATACTGCCTGATGTGAATCTGGCCGTGTGACTTACCTGGCAGCATGAGGTTAGTCTAGGAAGAGATGCTGTGTCTCCTGATTCCTGGTTGTGCACCTCAGTTACACTGCTTGCTTTTTCCTCGATTTAGAAGCAGCGTTATTGAGGGGTCAGGCAGTACCAAAGGCAGTACAAATAACCACTAAGAAGAAAAACTTCGGAGTGTGATTGGATTATACAGGCAGAATTTTCCAAAGTATCAAGGCCTGATCCAAAAAGAATGAAAAACTCTGTGTTTACTGCTTAACAGTTACAACTACCTGCAGCTCCATACAAGACCTTGGCTTTCTTTTCCTCAGAACAGTGGGATCCCCTTGCTGTAGACATGAATTAATTTTCTTTTTTTCCTTTTTGTGTACACTGAGCTGTTTTGCTCAGCAGTGCCAAGGTGGGTACTTTTGGAAAGCGTAGTTGTGTGGCATATTTATATGACGGGCTTGAACTATGAACTAGGAGAGGAAAATCTAAAGGGGATGAGGGGAATTCAAAGACTTGTTAAAACAGCTTGGGAAATCTGGGAATTCAAATAGGAACGTCACAATGGTCTGAACTCGCATATGCTTATGGTGGTACCAACATTTTCAAATTAAGCAGTAAATTAAAATCAAGACATTTTCGGGATGTAAAGCCCTGTTTTCAGGGTGTAGCCCCTGCAGAAGCCCCTTTTCCAGGGTGTAGAGCCCTGTTTCCAAGGTGTAGCAGCTGCAGAAGCCCCTTTTCCAGGGTGTAGAACCCTGTTTCCAAGGTGTAGCAGCTGCAGAAGCCCCGTTTCCAGGGTGTAGCCGGCTCTGCGCTCCATCTACCGGTGCGTGGGAGAAGTCTCCTGTGCACCACCGCCTCCCCCTGCAGCCTTGAAAACCGTCTCTGAAAGGTTTCTGGTGGCTTAGATCAACTTGTGAGGCTGCTTTCACGCTGGGGAGAGTTGCAATATTTAGCCCGTGATATCACCTTACTTCCTTCCTCTCCGACATCCCTGTCAAGGTGTCTTCATCCATCATCGAGGCTAGGGGCTGAGATCGCATTTCAGCCTTTTTCAGGAGCTGGGATTACAAGGCCAAGGATCTCGGAATGACCCAGTTCTCAAACCACTGCTAGCTGTGGCTGCCAATTCTCCTGATTGAGCAGTAACTGCTGTGTGTAACACGGTGGTCTAGAAGGGGGGCGAGGACGCAGAACGTCCGAGGTACTCATTTACTCTCTGCACTTAGAATGTTGTTGAATCATAGGCTAAAAACACCCCTTTGGTGTGTGTATGGGGGTGTCTGAACAGCGCTGGGGTTATCCATTCAGTAGAAACAGACCTCGAGCAGGTCTCAGTGCAGTGAGAGGCCATCACAGGGCTAGCACAGGTCAGACAAACCTGGAAATTCTTTTCCTTCAAGGGGACCAAAATACCTTGTTTGGATTTTGACCTTTTACTAAGACAAACAGCTGATTTTGTGATGTGAAAGTAAAATGTGTGTTTCAAACATGACCATATGGGATGCTGGTCAGTCTCCATGAAGAAGAAGTGCCCTAGGAAATCGGCTCATTCTGAACAGCCTTACTTTTCCAAGTGGAAAATGATCCAGCCCAGGGCCCTCCAGTCGAATTTATCATTTATTTCCCCAGCTTCTGAAAGCAACACTGGGCCCGAGTCAGTGACAACCCTCGGAGCCATGCGGCAATCTTCAGCGGGGCCAGGAACCTGAGCCGACCCTGCCTGTGAAACTCATCTCCCCCTCCCAGCGCCCGCGCAGCTGCGGGAGGGAAGCGGGAGTGTCTGGAATGAAGCTTCGTCCGTCTGGAAGCTCTTGGTCACCGGCGTGTTCGTGCCGGTAAAGGCGGCCCCGAGCCTGTGAGCCTTTAGCAGCCGCCCGGTGCAGGGGGTGGTGGCCGGCAGGGGACGCGGGGAGGTCCCGTCCCCCTCCCCGCCACCCAGGGAGTCCCTGGCTGTCGCGACATGAGCTCTAACCCCCGACATGCCACACCGGAGTGGGAACGTCCGCTTCATCTGTACGTGAGTGGTGGTGGGAGGTTCTCTTCCCCCTCTGGTCCGCCCTGGTGAGGCCACATCTGGGGCACTGTGTCCAGTTCTGGGCTGCCCAGTACAAGGCAGGCAAGGATCTACTGGAGAGAGTCCAGCAGAGGATACAGAGATGATGAGTGGACTCTGAAGCATCCATTATGAGGAAAGGCTGAGAGACTCTGGGAGCTGTCTGCTGAACCAAACATCCTGCAACGCCCGGTCTGACAATACCAGGGCTCTGGCACCAAGCCAGGTGTTAGTCGATTTATCTGCTGTGCCTCTTCACCTACAAGTTACAAACTGTGTTGTCAATTACTTTACCTCTCCAACACCTGACATCAATGCATGCTGACATAAACCGATGCTTGTGGAGTGTTGGAGAGGGCAGTGAGGAAACGCGTGCACTAAACGTGCTTTAAGGATGTGCATTTGAGAACGGGGGGTGGGAATCGCTGCCTTGTCACCCAGCGAGCATCACGCAGCTCGAAGGCTCCCTTCGTTACCTCTGTAACCAACCCAAGTGCGGTGACAGAGCTCGGTTTCGCTCAGGCTTTCTCGTGTAACTCCTGCGGGGCTCCAGCCTGGCGCAGGTTCCAAGGGCTGGGCCGGGCCGGGCCAGGCGCTCACTGCCCGCCTGTCCCCTCAGCCTGACGGCTCCTCTGCCACACACCCTACGGCCGCCTGAGCTCGGGCAGCTCCGGCCCGAAATCCACCTGCCTTGCCCTGCCCCAGCCCCTGCTCCAGCCCCCGGTCGCTCCTCGCTCAGCGCCTCTCTCTCCTCACGCCCCTCAGCGGCCTTGGCGGTGCCAACGCCCGCGCTCTCGGGAGCTTTAAGG
>VZRW01005363.1:176370-187316 GCA_013398125.1 Aegotheles bennettii
ATATATATATATAATATATATAATGTATTCTTCAGGTGAGGGGCTGGGAGGTCCGGGGAGACGAGAGGGATCCGCGTTAAGGCACTAGAAAACCCGGTGTGTGTGTGCCCGGTACCCGGTGTGCCCCGGGAGCAAGGAGCCGGGGGTGCGGAGGTGTTGGCTCACCTCTCTGTGTGTGTGTGCACACAATAAAGGGCTAAGGATACCCGTTGTGTGCCTACGGGAGGGCTGAGGGGTGCCGCTGCGCGAGTAAAGGGTAGTAGCAAGCGTGTGGGGGTGTGTAAGTACATACGGAAGGCTGGAGTATGTCTGGGGGAGCGGTTCGGGGTGGTTTTGTGTGGGTGTAAGCTCATTGGTGTCTGACAGCTATAGAAACAAAAAACCCCAGAGAAATGAGCATGAGGATAGGGGACAGCCCCCCCATGCCAAGTGTACCCTTGGACAGTGGGAGCTGTGGGAGTTAAGGGGGTGGCAGATGTCTCCTGACAGACACGCGTGATCTTGAGCATCAGCGATTCTTAGACCGAGCTGTTCCGAAAAAATTCTGTGAACCAGCGTAAAGTCAGGTCTTCATCCTCTCCTAGGAGAGAGGAGCTTTAGATAGCTTTGGCAAGAACCGGCTTTTTTCTGCTCAGTCTAATGATGAAAAATAGCTGTGGACTACTGTGGGACCAAAGGCAAGTAGTGGAGAGGTGTTATCTTCTCATTCCCTCTTCTGTCCTGGTGTAAAGAAAAGCACAAGCTTCCAGCTCTGCATGAGCAGGGACTTGGTGTCAATCGCAGGGATTTTACTGAGTTTTCTCTACTTTTCTACTTGTGTAGGGGCATATTAGGTGGTGACAGAATAGTGGAAAATGTTGAGTAAAGGGGATACATTTCAAATATTTATGAAAATATTCTGATATTTATGAGAGTATTATGCCATCTCCCCCCCCAGTTATGATTGATAGGTTTATTATTATTTTTTTAAAAATCTACTCAAGATGGAAATGTACCATGAAAACAAAGGTGTAGGTGAAGTTGAAGCTGTAGCAAACAGAAAGTGATCATCTTAGGCCTTGTCTGTCTTGTTCTTTTAACTTTCAGGGTACTCTTTAATGTAATAATAATAAAAATCTGCATAACTTTTTTATTTAATCTGTGAAGCTTTCACGATGTGTGTCTGATGATTAAATTTGCCAGGTATTAGTGTGGTGACACACTTATACAACTCATTTTCTGAACAGTTATTTTTGCAAACTTATAATAATAAATACATCTTGTACTCCTAAAGGAAAAAGTTCACAATGTATTCAACTTTTTCTTGTGGCATTTAAGCTTAAAAACTTTATAGAGGATTTCGTATTAGAGCATTATGCAACATAGGCATTTTTGTGAAATTCAGGGTTGAGTGTTAAGTAAGCAAAACAGTTTGTTTCTCGGTGCTTTTGCAATACAAGGAGGGATTGCACAAGTATTTTTAGTGTGGAATGTCTTTTTAATTTAAAGAATATGAAAAATAATTCTTTATCTGCCATAGTGTTGATGGAGAATGTCAGTGTCAGTTGTAGTTGCACTGCAGTTTGTGAATTGGTTCTTAAATGCAGGTTGTCCTTGTAGCCATAACCTGTTCTGCTGGATGTTTTTATGGACTGTTGACAGTTGATAATTTTCACCAGATTTAAAATCTTCTGTATGAGATACTCTGTTACTGATTATATCTTGATTTTTTTTAATGCAATAATTGATATTAACAAATAGCTGTTATTAATCCTATATAAACCCTTCCTAAAATACTTGAATAAACAAAGTAAACTTTGTTCAAACCCAGAAATTCTGTGTTTTCCATGCTAGGAAAATAGATGTGTGAATGAGTTAGTCTTGTTTCACCACTTTATTCATTCTCTTTTGCATTTCTGTGTAAGGAGAAACTTCTTCAGAGCATTGGGAAAAGAAATTTATAAATACACTACGTTCCATGAATATTCTTTCAGACTGCTTTGTGTTTACTTTTGGACTTAAAGTTGCGGTCTGGACTTGGCTTCGAACTAGCACAAGTAAAATCTTATCAGCTTTATCTAAACAGTGTTGATTATGTTTGCACAAAGTTGTAAAGTTTTGTCAGCATCCTTCTTAATAATATATGAATTTTCCAAAACTTTCAGCCTGATATGAACTCCAGCCTAAACTAGGAGTGCTTCAAACATTAATGGTTTAATTTTGGTGGGTTTTCTCCCCTTAATGACAAGCTGAACCATTGTTTTATATCTCTGATTCAAGTAGACCATAAAAGAAATAGTGTCTTTTATATGTGGCCCCAAATACCCAGGAGACCACAGACAATTTGATTTCTGCCACATACACATCACACCCTGCAACAGCTAAAGCTTCAAGCACTGTTCTTTGTAGCTGAACCGAGGCCCACCAACATAATATACTTCATATCTTCTTGCCTTTGCTCGGGAGGTAGTAAGGCTGTAGTAACCATGGGAGAGGTGACTTCTGCCTCATCTGTTTTACCTTTGGCAAATCTCAAGAGCAACCCCTTTATATGGACTGGTTTTAGAGTTAGTGGTAGATTGGGGTTTACTAGAACAAGTCAGATAATAGCTGAATCTGAACTGAATTAATTGTTTAAAGGCTGCTTCCATAATGGAGAACTTAGCCATATTTCTACTCTTCCTGTAAGCGATGTAGATGTTCTGTTTACATCTAGCTATTGCATGTTCCAAAGGTGCAAGCTTCTGATCTGAGCGGGTTTTGCGTTAGCCACTGGGGAGCTGGGGGCAGGATGTTTTTTCCTCTGTGCTACTGTGTGCAGAGTTTACAGGGAAAAAGGGCTTGTGTTGTACTGTGTGACTTATAAAGTCGGAGTAATCTTCCTCCGCCTCCCCACACCCCACTGTCCTAAGGTGATGAGCTCAAAACTCTACCAACGGTTTTTATACACTTTGAAATAAAAGCCTATAATTTTAAAGTGCTGTATGCTGATAGCTCCTGAATTTGTTGAAAGTGAATATTTATAAGAGATGATGAGTGTCTCATAGAGGATGCTCCTCGTGTGTTGTATTTTTTTCCTAAACTCCATCCTGTGCTCACTTGTCCCCAGTTGCCTGGATTACGTCTCTGTCCTCTGTCCTGTAACTTGAGAGGGCTAGTCATTTATAATTTAAATGTTCTTCAGCAAGTGCTTCTCTTCCACTTAAAGCAGCAAAAGTGTTAGCATCTCCAAACAACAACTTGACTGTATAGTCCTGTTATCTTTGAAAGTACCAGCTAATACAATAATCAAGGAGAGGACCCAGTAGTGAAGAAAATACCGTAACGTGTAAAGAGCCAAGCTACATTTGCAGGTATAATATACTGTCATTTCTTCATCTGAGAGCTTTGAGTTTATAATTCTACAGGAATATAACATTGTACAGTTTCTTAATCCTGATTTCAACATCTGTTACCTTGTTAACTTAAAATGTGTGTCTTTGTATCACAGCACAGATACTTACTGCTTGAGTTAACTGTAGCTAATAGTGGTAGACTGTGCACATAGGTTGGAGTCTCCAGAGAGATTTTCTTTTGGAATAACCAGTCTTGAGTTATGGAATGCTATACATGATCATTATTCTGACTGTCATAGAAACATAGACTCACTTTGGACAGAAAAGACTTGTAAGATTGAGTCCAATCATTAACCTGAGTCCAGTGCTAAACCATGTCACTCTTTCCCCACTCTTTCGAGTTACAGTAAATATATTTAGAAAATTACCACCAAGTGAGAAAGGTTCTTTAATTCTTCTGTAGCTTCATTGATGGTTTCTGCTCTCTTCTTTGAAGATAAGGATCATGTATGCCATTATTCAGAGAAGTGTTTGTACTCTGCACATTCTCATGATCTCTTGTCCTTGCGTAGTAGTTTAAATAATAGTGACTACCTGTCTCTATGAAGTTCTGTGCTAAGCAATTAGAAGTGAGGAATCAGATATGTTAAAATTTCTTGTTAGAATTGTAGTGGAGCTTTCGTGCCTTTGAAGCTAATTTGGAACATTCTATTATAGCTCCTGGGTAGATAAACTGAAGCCTTTGATCTCAGTTTTCCCATTTGATGTTACTTGATGCTGTCTTTTTTTGAAAAAACCCAAACAAACAAAAACCCAAACAAACAAAAACCCAAACAAACAAACAAACAAAAAACAACAAAAGAAACAAACAAACCAAAACCAAAAACACCCCAACCAAAAAACTCCCAAACCAACCAGAAAATCCAAACTAATTCTTGACTTATTCCTGGTTCGGTCTTTGTTTCAGAGAATATTTCATTCTCCAGTAGTTACAATACCTAATAAGAAATTACAAATAACACCATTTAAAGAAACCATTAAGAAAATGAAGGGCTTCTTGTAATAATACATCTGAATTAAGAATGGTTCCACAATACTTCTTATATTTTTTTTATCATAATAGAATTATTCCTTTATGATAGACTGCTAAAAAGGGAGAAAATGCCTTGAGCATGTGCTGATGTTGTCATGTTGATTCCTTTTGAGATGGAAATCGGTGTTGCTTTTCTCTTACTGTTGATTGTATGCAATAGTTTAAAGTTTCTTGCTTATAAAGTTCTTGTCTCAGAAATAATAACTCTTTGTTTGACTGCTTTCTTTCAGAGATGTGGTACTGGGTTTTCCTCTGGGCTCTCTTCTCCTCTCTCTTTGTCCATGGTGCTATGGGAGTATTAATGTTTGTGATGCTGCAGAGGCATAGGCAGGGGAGGCTGATCTCTGTCATTGTGGTCAGCATTGGATTTCTGGGTTCTATAACTGGAGCAATGATAACCAGTAAGTCTGTCTTGTTTCATTTTTTTTCTTCCTTATTTTACATCTAACTCATAAAAAGAAAAAAAAACGTTTTCTTAGTGATTTGATAATTGTTTGTTAAGGATTTTGTCTTAATAACATAGCTATCCTAATGATAATGACAGCTGAGTTGCTTTTCTGTTATGTAAAGATAAAACTACTATTAATTGTCAGAGGAGTGCAGGAAACATCTTACTTTCTCATTTTGGCAGCATTGGATATCAAGCTACTCAAAAGATGTATGCTTAGCAGGTAATATCTTTTTGGTATTGGGAAGAGCAGTCCATACTGCCCATACCATACTTCTTGCAGATTTGACAAGAGAAAAGTTTCTGATCAAGATCACATCTGCGTACCCTTAAAGCCATGAGTTTCTTTTGGAAATGAGGTCCTGATACCATCGAGTGCAAGGCTGAGTTCCTGTTCATTGCCTTGGGCCTGCTGGAAGTTTTTAAATTGCACCTGGGTAGTATGTTGTTCTTTTAAAAGAAATAAAGGTGCAATGTAAGTAGTGATTTACAGCTAAGAAAACTTGTTTATCTGGTGAAGTTACACTTGGCTCATGGATTTGGAAGAACTTTCCAGTCTTGGCTGTAATGTTACTTTCTACTTTGGGGTAGGAAGGGAGGCTACTAAACTTCATGCACATATACACCTCCACCAAAAAAAAATTTAAAAAAATAAATAATGAAGTTGTGCTGTTGTTCTAGGTAAAAGGCTCCTTGGCAAGGGCACCTGTTAGAGAGTTTCTTATGGTGTTCATGTAATGCCTACTACTCAAGTTACATTTTAGACTTTATTTCTTGACATTATATCTACAGGTGAGATGCTAACCATTTTCCTGTTAAAGCAGCATTCTGAAAGGTTCACAGAGCTATAGTTAAAACCTATACTCATCATTACAACATTGCAGAAAGCAGGAGTATTTTAGGTAGTAAAGTGCAAAAGTGTTGCACCAAAATATGGCACACGAGGGATGCTGCCAAGGAAAGGATGTTGAAGAAATGCTGTTTCATCTGGAGTTATTGGTATCACATACTGTTTTTTTATCTTTTCCAAGAAATTGCATTGTCTGTGTCAATACTAATATGTAAGCCATAAGATCAGTAGGACACTTTATTCAGTCTTTGGCTTTATCATATCCAGCTATCTTTATCTAACTTATAAATAGGCTGCTATAGCTTTCCCGAGCATGGTGAGTTTTCTGTTTGAGGGTGAGGGGAGGGAGGAATAATGAGTTTAATTTTGCTCAAGTAGATCTTTCAACCTTTCTGGCCTTTTGAGGTCTTTTTACTAGCATATAGAAAAGCAGGAAACCCCTCAGTTTCTAGGCTTTGAAAAATCACGGAACTTAATGGTTATAAAAAAAGGTATAAAAAATTTACTAAATAGCAGTGGATACTATCCAAAATAAAAAAACATCCCCCCCCAAAAATAATCCAAACCCACCAGGAACAGATAAATGTCAGGCAACTTGAGGCAATGATTTTAGCTGTGTTTCATCCAGAAGGCTCTGCTCTTCCTCCTCTTCTCAAGCTCTCGCCTTGCTTGGTGACATATTCTCATTTCCCTCATTGGCAGCCTATTGTGGTATATTTTGGCTCTATACCAATTGTGCTGGGTTAAGCATTGAAGGTTGTATTGCACACTAATTGAGTATAAATCCATAACTATCAAACTACCAAATTTTTATGCTCTTATTATTGATATTTTCTAGAACATCTCAGTGTTTTCTCAAGAAGCTAAAATTTTCTGTTATTGATTAACTAATAGCATCAAAATCTGGTATCCCAATTTGGCTGATTTGAATTCACTCTGAGAATTCAATCACCAAAATAATTTCAATGTCAGTACTGGGCTCAGTCTAAAGGATCTCTTCGTTTTTGACAGCAGATATTGAAGGAACAAATGGAGTAGCTTTTGCAAGGTAACTGAGTGGAATACCATAAGGCGAGCCTTCTGGTGAGATATTTCTGACAAAATATACTTTACAGAATATGCTTTTTTAAGCAACAGCAAAAGAAACCCCAAAACTTACTCACCTGCCAGTCTGATTAATAGTTTTTGTAAATACTGTTACGGTCACAATTATTAGTGAATTCTAAATTCTAAATTCTTCATAAAATTTTTGTAAAAATTAGGTGTTGCTCTTTTAAGATATCAAATGATTCAGATACAGATTGTACTTACAGAAAATCTGTTGGGACATGTGTTAATATGTCACTAATGTTTTTTTTATCACTTCAGCAGAGTATTCCTGCTGGTGACTGTGCAAAACCAAGAAAATTCCATTTTTTTTAAAACTCTTGCCTATTATTTAAAAAAAAAATAATTGTGGTGGCTTTTCAGTTTTCACTGAGCCTGGAAAAGCCTCTGTGATCTCTGAAAGCTTTGAATTATGATTAGATAGCATCTTAGACCATGCATACTGAAGGTCTATAATTAAATTTTGGGGTTTCCAGAAAAATTCATTCATTTGAAATAAAGGACAATAAACATATTTGTTCCTTAGGCAAGAACAGTAAGCACTGTATAGAAAATCCTAATTCAGGAAGTATTAAATAAATGCTTTGTTCTAGGTGAACTCCTGAGGTTTGGATTGAATATTTTTTTTAAGTATGGACAAACTTGTATTTCTTTTTTAAGTAAACCTTTTAGTATCCTTAAAAGGCTCAGAAATTGTTTGAGCAGAAAATGTTATTCATCAGTAGCATGTAATTTTTTTGAAGAGTTATCTTTTTCTCAGGCATTTGCTCCAAGACATCACACCTGTACAATTGCTCTGACTTTCATTACTCAAATGCATGTGATGAATTCAGCATGGGAAGGATGATAGAAGGGTGTTTGTAGCACCTGGTTTTGTTTACAGTGCAGTATTTTGTTTCTGGTTTATCCTGACTATTTGATGTTATTCTTTAAATGGGAATTTGCACGCAACTGTACAAGAAAAATGATCTTTTAATGTATTATAACTCAAAATCTAATTATATTGGTTAGAAACTTCCCCTCATACACATTCATGGATAACAATTCAATACTTTGATCTCTTTCATGTTTCGCTTGATTTGCTATACAACTGTTATCCATTTAGTAATTTAAGTCAAAACTAAACTGACGCAATATGATCAGGTCATTCAATTGAAATACTAAATGAAGCTGATAGATGTGTGTTTAGTTATTTTGTAGACACTAGCATTCTGTTGTTGTCTTCTCCCTGCCTATACAAGCACTATTAAACCATACTTCAGACTCAGTCAATTTTTAGAGCATTTTTTTGCTGCCTTTTTTAATTAGCAGAAGGCAAAAAATGTAAAAAAGATTTGAAGATGTCTACAGGGAAAGGGCAAGATTCAGTTTTCTTAAATCAAACTGATGTTGGAAAAGTTGTTAATCTCGTTCAGTTGGGAAAATTATTCCTGAAGGACTTACATAATGAGAAAAATACAAGCAAGGCTAATAATTCTGTAATGTCATGGAGTGATACAATGTTTGGTAATGCTCTTTAAATAGCTGGTGCATAGACACAGTAAATAATTTGTCATGTATTTCAGCCTTAGATTTTTCTGTGATTTGATCATTGTTTTTCTTGTGATCCTTAGGTGCTGCAGTAGCTGGAATTTACAGAGTAGCAGGAAAGAATATGGCTCCTTTAGAAGCTCTTGTCTTTGGTGTTGGGCAGACAGTACTGACATTAATTATCTCATTTTCAAGAATTCTTGCAACACTTTGAGACTTATGCAGAAAGGGAAAAAAAAAGAAATAAGGAAAAAAAAAACAACTTTAATCTGAAGAGAAGCTTCCTGCAAGTGGATTCATCAGTTTACAAACTTGAATTCTAGTGCAAGAGGAAGGAAGCTATGTGGAACATGCTCTACAAATCTAGAGGCTCAGTCGAATGAACAGGCTGTCCTCTAGTGTCCGAACTGTTGTACTTCTGCACAGCGCCTTATGTGCCTCCATCATAGGCAAGGTGCAATCCACGCGTGCAAAGTTGAGATAAAGCACCTTGAATTAGCTGCCAGTCAGGGTAATGCTTGGTGATGGGATCATTGTTCTTAACAGTGTTGTAATAAAACAGAGGGATGCTCCTGAAAATTGCTGTACGTGCCAAACTTGGAGTTTAATTCTTAACTATTGGCCGGGTAAGCTTTGAAACTGTAATTACAGAAGAATGCTCTAAACAGACTTTACTTGAATTCAGGTGGAAATACAGGATAACTGACTTTTGTATGCTCAATATTCTTATTCAACATTCAAAACGTACTGTTAGATCTGTTTCAAAGTGTAGGTGAATTTTGATGGGGCTTAAGAACCATGGCTTTAGCAGCCCTGATGTCATTAGCACTATGTGTAGAACGACTTACAGCAGTTTTCTGAAGCTCAGCATGTCACTTCTTGGTTTTAGCTTGCCAGAAATAGGTAGTTTAAGGAGATTGTATGAGGGTTATTAAGTACAACCTATTGTGTATGCACAAGCAAATCTTAAATTGATGCTTTCCTTGAAATTATTTTGTCTTTAATGTACAAAAAAAGGTCACCAGCCCTTCTGAAAACCTCTGAAAGGTGACTTGTTGCAAATGAGCTCCTTGGATTTAAGCACTTGATAGAACTTTCAACCCTACATGTATTTTATAAAGAACACACAAATAAAGCAGACTTTAAGAGAATACACCTATAGGGAAGGTGGAAAGGGGTAAATATGATATACTGGTTTTCTACTGAACAAAAATGTCAAGTTTAATAAAATAGTTACTGTACTCCAAAAGTTTGGGAAGTGGGGCAGCACTAATGAATTTACTACCTTGTTTCTGAACACTTTGTATCTTTGGAAATATTAAGATAGCTGGAACTTTCAAATACCTAGCTTTCAGTAGAGTTTGTGCTTTTCTAGCTTAAAAGGGACAGTAGTGTTCTGCATGTGAGATGTCTTAAATGTGTTTTGGAGTTGAGTAGAAATTTTAATTTAATTACTAAATATTTATGAAATGCAAAATTTAAAGGGCACAAAGTTCTGTGTGGGGAATAAAGAATCTTTTATGTCTTTCCTCAACCGAATACTTCTCAGCAGTTCACCTTTTAATGCTGGCAGGAGGAGTAAATTGCACAAAGGTTTGGCTGTTAGGATGTCAAAAAGACTTTCAGGACTGTTGAAACCACTGACACCTATTGCACAGCTGGAAGAATATGGTTAAAATATAACTTAACAATCCAGTCATATTGCTTAGTGCTTCAAAATATTATCATGAATTAACCTGTCTGCCTTTATTTTAATTTGCATAAACTTTTTTAAGTGGGAAGGATGCTAATATTATTTGTTTTCTTCAAAAGTATTTAAGTCTTGTTTGGAAAATATACAAAGTTATGGGCTTTGCAGGGAACACAGTAAAATACAGATTTATAAACCTTTTCAGTGTTATATTTTTGGCTTTGAATTGTTTTGAAATGTGGTCAAATACATATATTCTCATTGTTTTGAATGTCTTAAACTTATTTATTTTTCATGATTTGGGTTTTTTGTCTTGTGGCTTTTACTTTCTGCTGATACTTTTTGACATAACAGGCATTGACTTTAGTAGACAATGAAACTTTTAGGTCTGTAAAAGGCAATTTAAACTTCTCCCATTGTCTTAAATTATGAGAACTGGTTTCAGGTATTTAAATTGAATCAATTTGAATAATAAAATAATTGAAGATACTTCTCCCGATGTGCCTTGTTACATATATATTTAGGGGAGATGACTTTGAAAAACAAACAGCCATATCTTCATTCTTGTTCTATTTTTGCTATTTCTAATTAATTTGGTTATTCGATAAAATGTCTTACTCAGCAGACATTAAAACTTTTGTGTTTGACAGCCTGGAAATGCTCGTCTGGATAAAACCCAACTGTTTCATGAAGCAATGTATTCAGTAATTTAGATTCTCATGACATTAGCTTCTCACACTGAAGCTTCTTCCCAGTTGCCAAATTTCCTTGGGCATCTCTATTCTTATTTATTGTATGGGGCTATTGTGCTACCACTGATCAATGTCTTGCTGTCTTTTGCTAAGTTAAACTATAGCAGACTACTACTAACTTATGAAATGCATATGCAAAATTATTATTTTTATTTTATTATA
>VZRW01005363.1:187357-218906 GCA_013398125.1 Aegotheles bennettii
TTATATATATATATTATTTATTATTTTCTTCATTCTTTGGTTTAATTGCAGTGCCATTGAAATTGTTGCCATTTTACTTTCCTTCTTTGTTAAGGAGATGTGTTTGCAGATGTTCCTTCAAATAATTTCTATTGCATAGGTCATTGTAATCAGTTTTAAAACATTAAGTGCTTAGTTGTCTCTGCTTTATATGGCATTATTGCCTGGCAACAATGAAAGGCAGATAATAGAATACCTAAGTGGCTTAACTGGGATACAGTTAAGTATTCAGGGGGACTGGAAGAATGAAGAACCCACCCATGATAGGGGAAGATCAGGTTTGAGACCATTTGAGGAATCTGAATGTGCACAAGTCCATGGGACCTGAAGAGATACACCCTTGGCTCCTGAGGGAACTGGTAGGTGAAGTTGCTAAGCCGCTATCCATCGTATTTGAGAAGTCATGGTGGCCCGGTGAAGTTCCCACTGACTGGTAAAGGGGAAACATAACCCCCATTTTTAAAAAATGAGTTATTGCACTTCCACTTCAGCCTCTGTTAGTATGGGAAACAATTCCTTATACCATCATGCTTGTTTCGTTTCCTGAAGCACTAACAAGGATTAATTTAACTCTCTGGTACCTTGTGTGGAATGTGTTCACATCAGACCAATTATTGGGTAACAACAGCCATCACATACATGATTCTTCTGTCAGTTCTTATATAAGGGCTAAGAACACTCCATGGAAGAAGCTCTCTCCCACCTTCAGAAGAGCTTCTCCCAGGAGTATGGAAGGCCACTGCCATTTCAAGGCTACCTTAACTGGGGTGTTTAGTTCTCCAGCAACTGAAACACATTGGACCATTTCAAATGGTCCAGGAATCTCTGAGGCTTAGCTAATGAGAGAAGAGAAAGGGGGAGGAAACAGAAGGGAGAAGAGTGAAAACAAACACAATTTTGTGCTAAACTTATTCAGTTTAACATTCACTAACTTAAGTTAGAAGCTCCAGATACAATTCGCTTCTGGTCATTGTGGGAAAATAATGGAAGATTGGCCAGGAGGATTATAAACCTGCTCAGGGGATTTGCAGCTGGGGTGTAGAGAAATGGGTATCTCATACTAATTATTGTTTATCCTTGTGTGCTTGACAAGTAGAACACCTGTGTTTAGGTAACAGCCTGTGGTAGACTTAAAGGCACCCTATTGAGCATGCTTGAGATTCCTGCCCTGCTACAGAGAAGATCAAAGCCCAGGGACAAACTATGCCTGTGTGGATCCCTGATAAACAGGTGAGAGCAGCTGTAGCATGGACCAAGCTCCACAGTGCCTGCATCCCTGCTTGTGTGGTGCCTCTGCCTGGGTGCTGCTTCAGGGATCCTCTGGTTGGCGAGGTAAAGAAAATAAATTTACTCTTTGCATTTCATCCACTGTTTTGTGGTTGTTGCTGTGTCATCCTGCCTGTGCTGACTCATGCACCTAGAATATTCGGGTCCATGCCCAAAGCACAGCCAGGCAACCAACAACTCTTCCAAACTGTAAAAATAGCCCCATGGTGCTGTTGCCCTCACGTCCACTTCTCCCACCTCAGCTGAGCTGCACAGCTGGCATTGGCTCGGTCTCTTTGTGGGAAGGAGGTGTGTACCTCCTGGTGGGGTCAAGAGCTGTGGATGCTCTCATGATCGTTTGGCTGCCTGAAGAAATTTGCAGGAAGCATGTGGGAACTGCTGTTTCTGAAAGTCTTCTATATTCATCCACTTTAGTTTGGTTTCCACAGGATGGCAAAAACAACCCTGGTGTGAGCAGGGCTCAAAGATGAAGCCCTCAGTCTGAAGCAGGACATGCCCTGGAATTAAACGGTTGCAGATCTTTCTGAGGTGAGCAATACCTGTTCATTTCTCTGTGAATTTTGTTTTTTCCCTGTACTCATTTTTAGAAATGCCTGAGCTGTTTCCCATGGAAAAAGCTTGCTTAAACAAAAGAGCCAGAGAACTCACTCAGAGTGAAGGTCCATGTGGCCCAGTGCTCTATCTCCAAAGTGGCCAACCATCAGTATCTGAAGGAGAGCATATGGGCAGTGCAAGTCTACTTCTGTCAGGGTCCTGGGGGTGCTCGCAGGCTTCAATAGCTGGGACCGACCTCCCCTGGGATCCCCCCACACACTGTGTCCTGCCAAGGGCCCAGGACGTGTCTCAGCTCAGCCTGGGGCCTTCAGTCCCTGCCTGAGCGATGCCATAGGTGTGCCTGTCCCTGTCCCTCTCTCCGGGATGGGCTCAGGACCTGCACTGGCTGCAGAGAGCTGCTCTCCTCGTGGGTGGGACCCCCAGACCTAGGTCACAGCTTGTCATGCAGAACTGTGTGCATAACATAGCATAACCATCCCATCCCCTGCACTCACCCTGAGTCAATAATGATGAGATTGTTATTAGCCTGAAATACCAGAGGTTTTTCAGCTACAAAAACAATTTATAGGATACAAATCAGAAAGGCTACAAGTGCAAACAGGATTTTATTTTCAGATTTTATGTCATTTTATGTTACTTTGTTATTTTTATTGCTGTTTCAGAGTCGATGCTGGCAAGCATTAGCCTCATAAGGGAGATGTTCCACTCCCTCAATCATCTTTGTGGCTCTGTGCTGGACTCTTTCAAGCAGTTCCATGTCCTTCTTGAACTGAGGGCCCCAGAACTGGACACAGGACTCCAGATGCGGCCTCACCAAGGCAGAATAGAGGGGGAGGAGAACCTCTCTTGACCTACTGACCACCCCCCTTCTAATGCACCCCAGGATGCCCTTGGCCTCTTGGCCACAAGGGCACATTGCTGGCTCATGGCCATCCTTCTGTCCACCAGGACCCCCAGGTCCCTTTCCCCTTCTCTGCTCTCCAGCAGGTCAGACCCCAACCTATACTGATCCATGGGGTTGTTCTTTCCCAGATGCAGACTCCACACTTGCCCTTGTTGTATTTCATTAAGTTTCTCCCCATCCAACTCTCCAGCCTGTCCAGGTCTGGCTGAACGACAGCACAGCCCTCTGGTGTGTCAGCCACCCCTCCCAGCTTTGTGTCATCAGCAAAGGGTTGTTTTCCTGTTTTCCTGTTTGCTGAGGGTTGTTTTCCTGCAAGCATCTTATTTCTGCTTTATAGATAGAAAAAAAATCTCAGTGGGACCTGTGTTGGTACAAGACTGAAGTGTATTGTGGGAGAGGCACTTAGTTTCTGAGTTTTTTTCTCACATTAATACGTATGGCCTCTGCTTCTGATGGTGAAATTCTAGCATGTGGAAAAAAAAAAATGCCTGAGCAAATGAAACATGTAAGTGGCAAGTTACAACGGACACTGAGGCAGCTGCTCTTGTGGTTAGAATAATAAATTGTTTATGCAACTGGATATGCATAGCTTAGAAAACAAATTGGTTGCAGAAATAAAAACCAGATGGATTTAGTCTATCAGGTTAAGCCAGCTCACAATGGAATGCTGTTTGAGGAAAATACGCTTAGTCCTAACGTAGTGTAAATGTTTTTATCTAGTTTTTTTGTTGTTACTGTTGACCTGCTGAGGTATACAGCTGCTATTTATTCCTGCTTTTGTCATGTGTGCTTTATTTTTAAGGAAGTCTAATTCACCATGAGTGTATTAGTTGTTACCTCTTGGAGATGCCATTTTGACAGAGTATAGTGTAAGCTTTGTATTGCTTATTTTAAATATAAGATGCAGTTTTATTTGCTTTATATTTTATTATATCAGCCTGAGAACGTTCACCAGTAAATCTGTATCTCTTCCATGCAGACCAAAGGCACTGAAATCGATCTGGAGGAGAAGACTCAAAATACCTGAATCTTCTGATTATAAATTCTGGAGGAACTTGAGTAAGGTACAGTGCAATATTGTGCAAAGACATAAGCTTTCAGAGTAACTTCCAGAAGCAAGTAGCAGCTTCAATTTTGTACCCTGAACTGCTTCTGCAGAACAGCTGGGTACCTTTGGGACCTGCCTGTGACCACAGCAGGGGTGCCTCAGCACCAAAACTAATTATCCTGGTGAGATGGATGTCACCAGAATATAACTCCACATTAATATGTTTTATATGCTATAAAATATATAACATGTTTACATACATATATGTAGATATACATAAAGATGTATAACACAGAATTTTGTGTGGGTATCCATGCATACTGGCTGTACTTGTGTAAATAAGGGAGGCTTTTACCCCTTCTTTTAAAAATAGTACCTGTTATTTCTCTTTTTAAAGTATTTCTACTAAGCTTGGGCACAGAAGTATAGTGTAGGTGGAGCTTGTTCAACCGTAAAATAGAACACATTTAAATTACTCAGAGAGCACGAAGACCTGATTTTTATTTCAAATGTGTTCCTTTTGTTCAAATTAATTATGGTGTGCATCAGCCCAACTTTTGTCCAAATTAATTATAGCATGTACCAGCCCAACTGCATTGATGGATTATAGAACACCACTGATTACTGACATTCCAGGCATGATAGATATAGGCAGTAGTGTTGGGGTTTTTTTTAATATTAAAAGCTGAATGAAAATATTGTTGTAGAACAGCAGCTTAAAAATTTATCAGTAGAAGGGGAGCCAGAGTAATTTGTTGTCTGAGCATGTACCTTCCTATTCAACATGTAGTGTATTTCAACACAACTATTCCAAAAACAGACGAAGCTATCCCTTTGTGCAGCACCTAACTATCAGCTGAGCAGTGGTTGTATTTAACATTAGAGATGTCTAAATAATACCTGGTGTTATTAAAGATGAAAAAGCTGCCTTAAAAAAGAATGCTTCTGTTGCCTGCACTATTTGTTCTTTCTTCAGTGCTGTAGCAGCTGCAGCTAATGTAAGCCTTTCTATTTCAAAAAACTTACCAGGCATATCTTCTGCTTTCAATACTATTCCTAGTACCCTCCCTCACTGTAGGATTTAAGCTATTATTTGTTGTCCACTAACTATTCAGCATGAGCCATTGCTGTATTTCCTGCTCAGCCGCTGCCTGGGAGAGGTGTGCAGCCCTGTTCCAAGGGCTGGGTAGCCTGGAGCTTTGGTCTCTTGACTGTTCCCCTGTTGTGCTAGTGTGCACACACAGGACCTACCCCAAATAGGCTCTGACTAAGTATAAGACAGTAGAAAACAGCCATCTAAAAGACAGGATGGGAAATATGAGATAGTAGACAGTGTTGTTCGGTGTGCTAAAATGATAGGGTTTAAATATTTCTTTTAAAAGCCAGAATTAATCCTGTTTATCACACAGCTAAGTAACTTGAGTGATTAGGGATAAAGTATAGCAGTTTTTGAGAAGTTAATGACTGCTGGATAATGACATGACAGGCCTACTGGATGTGGGTGAAAATACCTTGACAGGTCAGAAGGTGGCCTGAGTGGCACAAGCTATAGAATACCTCGAAACAGAAGCCTGGAACTTAGATGAGATAGAGAAGCAGAGCAAGGGTGGAGTGGCCAGGACTAGAATGCTCTGAGTTGTGGCAAGGAGCTTTGTAGTGTGTGAAAGAGATGGAGCAAGGAAATGTGTGTTTCTCAGAACTGGGGAAAAGAAGTACTTCAATAACAAGAAGGTAGATTGCATGAGCTTCATCTGAAAAGCGAGGTTTCAACACGCTTGTCCTATCTGTAGGATAGATTTATTATTCTGAACATAAGAATGTAGATGCCCCCACCAGAGGTCATGCCTCAAGTTTACCATTTTGAATGACAGCAGTGCTGTACAGGGAGGGAAGGAAAGTAGTGAGATATGAAAGAAAATAATAATGTATTCTGCTGCAAGAGTTAAAGACAGATTCTAGGGAATCATCACACTTCACCTAGCACCCCTTCAGAGTCAGGTGCTGCACAAAGGTACTCATCCAAGGCTGCTGCCCTCATGTATGAGGAATGCTTCCTTTTTCATAGACTTCTCACTCTGTGTTTTTCATGGTCTTAACCAGTTCAGAAAACTCCTGCCTCTGCTGAGCAATGCCAAAATACTTAGTTTTAAAACTGCTCAGGTTCAAATAATATTTAACTTATGGTTATTGAGATTATTATTGAGGGAATGTTAGAACAGGTGCTTTGCCAAATTAATCTTCCACAAATTCAAGAAAATATTTTTTCTTGATTGTTTTTATAACAAGCAAACAAAAAAAAAGAACCAACAAGGTATTAAGTACCTTACTGCACCAGATCATATGCTCTGAATTTTTTCCTAATCCTGAAAGAATATATAATCCTTATACTAGAGGATTATTACTGTAAAAGGATCAGATGGTTGGTTTTTTTTTCTCTGGCACGGTAACTTGCCTGTTTCAGTGAACCACCTGCAAAGCCAAACTTCTGTCACTAGGTGGTGATCTTGGCCTGTGCATGCTTTCTCTTCTCCTTTCTCTCCTGTTTTCCTCCCACACTGAACTTGTAGATAATGACCTAAGCCATAATCTGCTCTAATGCTACTTCTCGATATTATGTCTACAAAGTAAAAAGTCTTAGCATTTAAAGGCTTAGGGCAGACTGAAACTGTTTATCCTCACCTTTTTTTCCTCTCAACCTTTATCTTTTCTTATGATGCCTGGTAGCCAAGGCATTCTTCATTATTTATGGCTGGCAATGTGCTTAACATTGTGCTATACAACATGAATATTTCTGAAAGTCAAAATAAAAACTACAGGAGCAGATGAGAAAATCCAGGTCTGGAACATTTAATGGTAAATTGCTCTTTATGTGACTAGCAGAAAAATTGATTATTTTTTTTATATATATATAAAGGAATAGAGCAGTAGTGTGTTGGTTTGGGAATCTGGGGCAAAAACTTTTGCCTGGTGACAGGTAGTAAAGAAACAATAAAAGTGGGAATGGGCAACAAACTACGACAGAAGGGAATCTCTCGAGACTTGACTTCTATTTGATTTGCTACGGAGGGTGCTTTCTTTACACTTTCTTTCTTTCCACACAATGCAGGTCTAACACAGCACCTTTTACAGGCCATCAAAGTAAAGCTGGGAGTTTTTCAGGAATTGCACATGATGGTTTTGCCCTCTGTATTCGCTAGGCAAGTCAGGACTCAGACTCTCACAGGCCAGCTTTAAGCTCACCTCTGTCAGTGCACAGCCATCACATTAAAGCTTGCTGTCACTCCATTGTGTGTTTTGGGAAGTGAAGTCCCCTGTGGCTTTCTAATTGGTCAGATTCCTCTGCGTCTAAATGTGAAACGTGTTTTCAAAGCTGATATTTCGGAGATATTAAAAGGTGAACAAAGCTCAAATTCTAGTTCTTCAGTTTTATGTAGTTACTGTTGGCTATTTTGCTGACAAAAAACATTGTGAACAAAAAAAGTCTAGAAACTAAAAAGAAATTTTCAAGCTACAGCTCTGTTGACCCTTTCCTCCTAGTGTTTGTTCTTTGAACATTTTTTGTTTTACTGAATTCCCTTCTTGACACTTCTGTACCCAGCTTTACCACGTTGGCATCTTTGGCTAGAAATGTCTACCAGAATAACAGGTGTACAAGGGTCTTCTTGCAGTTTACTTCTCCCTAGCTCTAGGATGGGGAAATAGAATAGACCTAATCACCCTTCAGTTTATTATTGCATCTGATAGTAAAGAAACCTGTTTTTTATGTTATCCTGTTTTTCTGCCACGCTGTAGTTAGCAATAGTGATTAGTTTGTGTTATGTTAAACAGATTGCCCATTTGGTTGAGGGGAAAAAACCCCACCACTACCAAAAAAACCTGAAAAACACGGTGTGTGGGGAGTGGTGGTGTTGTGTGGTTTTGGGGGTTTTTTTAGTGCTAATTATAGACTTCTATATCTCATTCCTCCCACCTCCAGAACATCAAGATTCCTATTTCAGATGGGAGATACTTGGGGAAGAAACACTTCAGTGCCAGGATAGGGTCTTGCATTTTAATCTTTGCGAAGGACTAACCATGTGTTTGGCAGGCAGAGTAATTTCTTCGCAGACAGGGAGAATCTTGGTCAACTGATGTCTTGACTGGCAGGTCTAAGGAAGATCAGATCAGTCAAAATTACATTAAAGTTGCAAAGTCAACTTAGAGACAAACTTACCAGTTCCCACTGGAAGTAGAGCTCTTTTGCAGGACTTCATGTCCCGTGGGAAATAGCCCTCTAGTGAAATTCAACTCCACTAGCTGTTACAGTGGAGAAGGAGAGTGCCTAAAGTTCCTGGTATAAGCATTAAACCCCCCATGCTTTCACTTATCTGCCTAAACAGTCACATAGTCACAGTGACTGCATGTGCACAGGGCTGAGCCACTCTTTTTCATAGTTTAGATTTATTACTTCAAGCCTGATTCCACCTCCCAGGTGATCTCTTATAGATATTTGAACCATTCAGTTAGTGTGACTTGGACTTGATGATCATCACTTTTCTGATCAGTGTTTTCCAGACGGGTTGATCCTTTTGGCAGATTGGTTTCAGACAAACAGTGATTTGAGAATGCAACATTGTAGAATATATTTTTATATCTATATATTAAAACAAAACAAAAACCAAAATAAAAACAACAACAACAACAAAACAACTAAAAAAACCCAACAACAACAACAAAGTTTGTTTTTTCTCAATCCTATTTTGTAGCAGAAAGATTAATGCTAGGTGATCAACTGCAGAAGGGGCTTTTCTTCAAACCATTTTTTGATGTGGAATCCCAGTCTGGTGAAATTTTTTGCCACTTTCACAATAGAAATAACATTACCTTACATTGCCTTTTGTATCTGACAGCTTATATCTTGATTGAGAAATATGCTATGGTATAGTATTAACAAACACAGCAGATGAGTTTGTTTATGCTATTTTTATCTATTTTGTAATAGTGTATTATCCTGTAATGAACTGGGGGGGTGGGGGGAAGGAAGGACTTCAGCCTTTGATGGTCCTTTTCATTTAAAGTGAACTCCTTTTTGGATCAGTAGGAGTCTTTCCTTCATGTTTAACTTTGCTTCTGAGCAGGGTTTTCAAGTAGGTTAATAATACAAAGAAGACTTATGATTTCTGAATTTAAAGGGTGTAGTTTGGGGGTGGTTTTGGGGTTTGTTTTTTTCTTTTTTGAACCAGGCTAAACAGTCTTTGGAGTGCTTCTGCTAACTGAAGCCATCCAACTAATAATTTCAACAGGGTGAAATCTGTTAAATCTAAGCTATAAACGCTGTGGAATTTTCTAGTTGAACAAATAAATGGCGAGTCCCTGTTGTAAACTTTCAACAATGCCAATTAAAGCAATGTTCTGCCCTTTAACGTAGGTCTGAGTGAGTTTTCTAGTAAGTTTGCAATGCAATATTTGAATGTTCTTGCTTTTGCTGAGGGGCCTCTGAGCACAAACAATGTAATGCATGGATCATGTGTTGGAAAGGTATTTTGAATAACCTATAAGGGAGAGATTTATAGAAAGAGTAAAGCAAGCATTTATTAAATGCCAGAGATTGCATGATAGGCCAGTGTTCCCACTGTCTAAATACTAACTTTGAACTTATTCAGTGAATCTTCTACCACTTCTGACAGTTCTGATTTTGAACATGAAACTCTTAGAGCTGTGAGTTTTGAAGAAATAATGCCTTCGTTTAGAAACAAAACAAACAAAAGTCTAAATAGTCTGACGTATTGCAAGACAAGTCTGTACTTAAAGGTCAGACTGAATTCTGGAAATGCAGGAGGAATGAATGCTGATAGCCATCTCCTGAGACCAAACAGTCCAGCATACTCCTCTGAAAATCCAGTACCCATCAGCACTGCAGTCAGTAAGGAAATATGCAGCTATGGCTGATCAAGAGATTGTTGCCTCTGACTTTGGATGTCCGTGTGAGAGAAGGGGACAATCTCCTTTAGTGAAGTCTCAGTATTAGCTAAACAAAGAACCCTATCCAACAGCAAAAATATGCATTTGAGGCTTTAAAGAGTATATTCACTGCTTTATAAAGAGGCTATTACAAATCTTAAACCAAATGTCTGCAAGGTACAGCCTAGTGTTTGGCTTCTCCAGTCTTCTCTTCTGTTGATCTTCCTCCAAGTGTTTGACACTGGTCTCCCACAATTCATAAAGGTTCAACCTAATAATTTCACTCTATACCTAAATTAACGACATAGGACTAAACATCTAATAGTCCCATTCCAAAAAGAGCAGAAGCAGATGTTGCTGCACCTGTGTGAAAGTCTTAGTGACTGTAACACTATCTGCCAAATTACTTCCTCTGAATAATAGATGGGTCATGACCAGGTTACATCAATTGATCTCTCCAGCTTCTCTTCTGTAATTGTCAGGAAATTTCCCTTCCCAGGCTCAGTTTCACAAACGTAATTTAATAGGGACATGGCTGAATTGCTTGGCTTGTACGGTTGTATGGAAATAAAGGTGGAGAGCTCAAGAACATAGGAGCATGCACAGTTTGGGGTGGTGGGGTGGAGAGTCATAACATTTCTTGCTAGTTCATAGTGAAATCTTCCGAAAGGCTGTTGCCTGTCTGCACTGGTCCCTGCTCCCTTCTGGTTCCCCTGGCCTCCTGTAACTCACTCTTCACAGTGAGTATGAGATTAAGTAAAAATATGGGATGTATTTTTTTCATTGCTTTTTGATACAATGCAAAAATCCTTTTGGTATGCCCTGTCTCATACATAAATACACACACTTATTAGGATAAAGCAAGCTGGGGAGAAGGAGTAATTCCTGGTGTGTACCAGTCCTGCAATGCACACAATACTGTTTAATTGCTCTTAGCAGGTTTTTAAGGGTTTCTAAATTTCGGTAATCTGCCAGGTTATATTCATGCTGTATGTTTGCTGACACCTATGCTGACTACATGCCTCTTTCTCAGTGAGGATAATTTTCTTTCAAATAGCTTTTAATTCCTGCTGGAGGTTTCTTTCTGACTTCCCATTTTTTAATTAAGATGAAGATTTTTTTAATGTTTTGGTTTATGTTCTGATATGAAATAACAGCTGGAATTAAGGTGGAAAAGTAATTAATTCTGAAGTAAGAGGGTCCATATGCACAGTCAGGTGGGAATGGTTAACCTAGATTATGTGTAGACAAGTGTTGTTAAAAGCAGCCTCCAATTTGGTGTGTTAAAGGTCAGCATGTGTAAAACTGGATTGATGGGTCCTATATGGTGCTGACAGAAATATCTAAAGACCTAGGTGATTTCCAAAAAGTGTTTGATCACACTGGTGGCTGAAGCAGTGATGACACAGTCCTAAAACTTTTCACCTTTTTTCTTTTACCCCACAATCGCAATATTTAAAGAACCCAGTGAAAATGAAGTAGTAGTTGTTCAGCATCCTACCTACCTGTGCCTGCAGTGTGATGGCACGTTGCACACCCCTACTCCCATTCACCTGCATGAAGCAGCACCTTCTGTTCCTCCAGAAGTGACTTTGGCCATCAATAGTAATATGCCGTGTCAATATCTGGAGAGAAAAGAGCTCAATATGTCCATTAGGATATGTTTTCTTATGGGCAAATGAACAAGTGGTGAGAGGGAATGTCCTGTGGAAAAAGCTGCTGAGTGATGTAGAACAGTGAAAGGAAGCAAATGAGCAGTTGGTGATTTGGGGAGAGAGCGAGAAGGATGTTTGTTACAGGTCAGCTCAGTCAGTGAGAAACAAGGTATTTTGAGCTAATTAACTGGAACAAACTTGGCATGTTTTAATTTCCTGAAAAATTAGGATTAATAGAAATGTCTTATGCTTTCTTTGGAAAATATTTTTTAAAGCACATTGTGTTAGGAAAAGAATTAAGGAATAGCAATAGCAGAAATGGGAAGTCTAATATTCAGCTAATTGAACCTAGACAATAGATCCAGCCCTCATAAATAAGATCACTGTCTTCTGGTTGGCACTGAATGAAACCAAACCTTTTGCCAAACATGTTTTGAATGAAGGCTAATTCACTTCCATATAGTGACCACTCACCTTCTTAGAAAAAAATTGTAATAAAACGAAGCACCAGGGCATTGACCTTGTAAGCTGAAAAGGGAAGCATGAAAATTCAACAGTGAGATTTTTACAGAGTGCCAAGGATCCTTGGAGGAGCAGGTCTCCAGTTGGTACAAATCATCAGAGCTTCATTATTCAGCTTCATTTTGCAGGTGGCTTTACAGAAGCTGTAGGTTGCCCCTGGGCAACCTAGATGCCTTGTCAACTTGTTTCATAAACGGTATAAATGGAGACAACCTTTAGCTGTGTATTGAGGCTATGTGGAAGGGAAGCATCACTTCTGTTCATGTTTGAATGTCTCACCCCCCTTCTTACTCTCAAAACCCACAGCATCCTCATGGCAACCTCATTATTACTTGCCTGGAAGTTAATCGGAGATGTAAATGCGCATTTTTAACTTTCTTGAATGTGATCAGATCAGATCCAAATGGAAAGAAGGGTGATGTACACTGCTCTCTGTGCTGTATCAGCCTGACCAACCCTGCCTGGAAGCCCCTGTACTGGGACGTTTCACTCCTCTTAAATCAATCATTTTAGGTTAAGCTTTGTCAGGGCGAGTTCCTGGGGTAGATTTTGTTTTTCACCTTTGAACAGGAACAAAACTGGCGCACTGCCAGGAAGGGCAGTGACTGGGGTGTGGGTAGGAAGGAAAGAATCATATAGGAAATAATTGTGTAGGAGGCTTTTTTGAGTATGAGGAAGTAGAAACCAAGAATCGGGTGTATAATAGGTTTGTGATGAATACGTATGTTCAGCTATAAGTGGTATCTGCAGAGAAAATTGATCTATTTTTGTTTGCAGGCTTTATATCACCATTCTAATGTGCTATTCTTGTTTTTCTCAAAGGTATTAATCACTGCAGGTGAGTCTTAACTGGAAAATTAAATGTGAGCAACTCTGAATGCTGAGGAAAATTCACGCTGCAAATCCCAACCCAGGATTCATACTCATCCCTGGTGTGTGCCAGACTCCAAGGGGAAGAATCACCTGGAGACTGAAACTTTGGTGGAAAACCAGCTGACTGCCCAGGAGTTGTGGAGTGGGCAAGGGATGGAGGAAAGGAGACCTGTGGTTCTTGCACAGCTCAAGTGCTCACAAGGACCACGTGTTCTCTAGCAATGGAAGCAACAAAATGTTCCCAGTTCCCAAACTGTCTAGTGCTCATAACTGCCTGTTGGCTGTTTATGAAAGTGACTGACTGATGTTACAACTCACCTTTACTTCTCAGGCTCTGTGTTTCTTCAGAAGCACAGCTGTGGGGAAGAGAAGAAGGGGAAAGCTTTGTCAGTGTGTGGATTACCAGTGAGGCAAGGCACCAGTTGTCTTATATGCAGTTCTGAAAAAAGAAGGTAAAATTAATGGCAACCTTCAGGGTTCTCTTCAGGAGACTGTTAGACAGGCAAATTGCACTTGTTAAATAGCTTTTTAGCACTTTCTCTGATCAGGTTGACACTTTCTGTGTTCTTAATTAGAAGCTGCTGGAGTGCTTGAGGAAAATTTTTCTTGCAAGATGTGAATGACTAGTAGTAGCTCGTTAATCTTGATATAATTTTTAAAATATGGTGGTTTAAACAGTGCCCTCTGAGGTCTGTGAGAGGTTGTCATGAAGATGGAGTTGGAAATAGAGCACTGCATAAACAGCAATACTGACAGCCAGGCAAGAAGACTGCACGGGACTCCTCTCTGTGCCTGAACCTTGGTGGGTTTCTGGCCATATGGTGCTACACCCTTGCACAGCAGATCCTCTTCTTCAGGCTCTTTCTGTAGCTGTTTTCTGCTGTGGATGTGTATTTCATACTCGCCCATGCATAAATTCTGGATGCCTTTGAGAAATAAGGAGGCAGTGCGTGGCTTAGCCTTACCTCACAGCTCTGCTAATTCTTGGGGGTCCCTGTGAAAGACGTAGCCTTGATACAGATAGCTCAGCTGTTGTCTTGGCAGTCTTCCTGGTACTTTCTTTTTTGTGTGTACAGCTTTCCTACCTGGAATAGAATAATTTGGGTGCTTTTTTCCAAACTATTTTTTCTGCTCTTATCCTGTGCTTATTTTTTTTTCCACAGTTCAGCTAATTTCCAGCTTTAGACCTCGGCATGAAGGCTGTTATCCTGCTGTCAAAGTGGTGTGTTGTGAGATGCACTGCGATGCTCTGCTAGGGAGAAGAGATCTTTGATGATATCAAAGAATTTTTACAAAGCAACACCACAAAGATCTGTGTTTGTGCTGCTATTGGCAGGAATATCTGGAATAAAGGAGCAAGTGAGCTCTTGGGTGCTTCAGATTTGAAAGAGAAGCAGCAAACCTGAAGGTTGAAAGCAGGGTGAGGTAGTAAGCTTGATCTGATTCACAAAAGTGCACTGGAGTTACTTTCTGAATTCTGGGGCACTCTTGATCTCTCCTTCCATGTTTCTCCGGACACTGTTAGTTATGCTTCTCCCGTGAAATCTCATGCTGCATCAAATATTTCATATATGCATGGCAGAATTTTGTCTGTCACTTTGGCAAGAGCGTTTTGTTTGGTCTCTCATTCCTTCCCCCCGGCCTCTCCCGTAGCCTGTGGGACTTGGCCAGTCAGCCAGCATCAATAATTAATAGTGAATAAGAAATAACCGCAGCTATTTCACGAGCTGTTTGTTTGCACAGAGTAGTCGCTGAGCAATGGCAAATAATAGGAGGAGTAAGTATCTTGGACTGTTTATGCTCAGTTTATGATCAGCAGTGAAGAGACTACTTATCTATAAAAGTAGTACAATGAAAGGATAAGAAAGCCAATTTAAAGAGATGGGTTTAATCTTCCTAACTGGTGGATAACACTACATTCGGGTAAGTAGTTATTTGTAATATACTTTGGAAGTCTCCAATTACCATCTCATTGTTGTGGCATTTACTTTATTTTCAATCTGTTGTGGGTGCATATACATATTTAATTTTTTAACCTGTTAAAGGTTAAGGATTCTTACACCTTCTTTCTGCTGTCATTTATTTAGGGGTTTTGAGAGGGACTAACCCTGAACTGTTTTGTTTTGAGAAATCAACCAGAAGTGACAAAACTTGCCAAATCTTTTCATTTCCTTGAAAGCACAGATGTCTAAGGGAACGCTGCCTTGCAAGGACTTTTGCAACCTTTGTTTTTGACTCCTCTGGAATGTGACACGTTATCACAGTTGCCTAAGAACGCTTTAGTTGCAGATTTATCATATACTCCAGGCTCATGAACTATTTCCCTGGGGACCACACTGCATTCTTGATTTGCATGGCGTCTCGTGGCCAGCCAGCACCATTCAATTCCTGTCCTCTTGGCATCCTGTCTTAGAAAATGACCTTCTATTCTCCCTCAGTAGCTCCAAGTTGCTATTCAAAAAGCGCCTGCTGTTCAGGAAAAGACCCACAGGGGTGTCTGGCAAGAGAAAACAGCGTTTGAGTCTAGGAAGTTTCAGTGATGCATACACACACGCTCACACACAGGCAGTCATCTCAGGAAAAGCAGCAATGTTTATGTTCCTGCCTTTGAAATTATAAAGAATACAGAAAAATTCAAAATATGTGTAGTATGAAACAGGTGCAGAGGAACCCAGTGGCACACAAAGGGCAATGCATAAAGCCCCAGCTTCAAAAACACGGGTGAATTTGCACTTTGCAAAGTGCAAATTCATAATTTCTTTCCAATATAGAAATTCATAATTTATTTCCAAAATAGGGCAGATGCCAGGGGAGTGGTGCATGTGTGTATTTTTATTTTAGGGTGTTTTGGTTTTGTTTTGGGGTTTTTTTGGTGATTTTTTTGTGGTTTTTTTTTTGTTGTTTTTGTTGGGATTTTTTAGGGTTTTGGTTGTTGGGTTTTTTTTAAAAAGAATTTAGTTTTGAGAGGAAGAAACAAATATATTAATCCCTTTTAGGGATTCATTGCCAAACTGTTAAGTCAGTTGTTGAATGGTAATGCTGTAGACATTAAGAGATTTGTAGGCCTGGCAGGAACAACATTTTAGATTCAATATGCACTTAATTATCTTAATTGAGGACACAAGTAAATCTATGTTAAATTTTTGGGAGCAGATGCCTACTATCCGCTCGTCACAGAGGAACGACACTGAAAATCACGTCCTGCTGATAGGAAAAACTCTTATTTCCTTAACCATCTCAGAAAAACTGTCACTTGTAGGGTTTTTTTTAATCAATGACTATTTTCATAATGGCACGGGAAAACAATTTATTTCATCTTACATTCCTGAAACTGTAATTCCAAATTTAGCCACACATTTTCAATTGAAAAAAAGGAACAGTAAGTTGTGTAGCAGTTCATTGTGAATCTTACAGTTCCCAATTTAGCAAGATGGGTAAACGTATATTCAGCTTCATGAGTGTTGTTTTCAACTAATTAAAGGTGGGATACATACTTAAATTCCTTGCTGATACGTGCCTATCCTGTGCAGTTGAATCAGTTTTGATATTTTTAAGAAACAGAGTCTAACTGTTTTACAAGAGCTTTGCTGGTATGGAAACCCAGTCTGCAGGGAGCATATGCATGGATATGGTGATTTATTCGCATGAGTGTACACATGAGTTCTCTGCAGCAAGTAGACCTATGGTGACTTTAATAAGAATCATGCTTTTAGTGAGTATAGACTGGACAATGTAAAACATAAGCTCCAGATCATAGAGTCATCAAAGGTCTCTTAGGGCAGAGGAGAAGAGGAGAGGGAGAGGAGAGTTTATTCCATCTATTGTACTCCTACAGGGAACACCCCTACTTGGGCTGTATGTCTGGGATTAGAGGTGCTGCTAAGAAGCTAGGGACCCTAAAAGACCATGGCTGGGTAGGTCTCTGACCATGGCCTTTCACTCACCTGGGAGGGTGAGGAGTGTCCCGAGACAAAGAAGCAAGGTGCTTCCAGAATTTTGCTCTGCAGGGTGCCAAGGTTGTGTGGTTCCTGATGCTGGATCCAGGGATGCCTTGCCTGTGTTCAGCTGCAAATACACATCTCCCCCAAGTATGGTTCAGCCTTGTGCAGGAGCATGGCACTGCAGCTAATAGTGTATATAGTTTCTTTTTTTAAAAAACAAACTAAATGACCCCCCAAAAAAACTAAAACCGGTTAAAAAGCAATTATTTTTTGAAGTGTTTTCTAGAACGTTTCAAAACCCAGCTGAGGAACTGTGCCCTAGGAAACCTTGGCTAGCTACCCAGGCATTTTTCAGTCATGTTTTGCTTTCAAAAATAGCTCTTGTTGTTAAGGCTAATCTCAAGACAATAACAAAGTCATGCTAATGATGATAATAAAAAATCTCCACCTCCCACAGGGGCTGGGTAGAAGTTCATACCCTGATCTTTCTTTCGAATGTAGCCTTCTCCATCATAGCTTTTAAGACAACTTGAATGTTATTGGTGACTAAAAGAAAGTCATACCACTGTGGAGCTCCAAGCAGCAGTTTTTTCCCATATTTTAACACCAGGAAAATTCCTGAACTGTAAATTTTGTTCTCTTTGGGTCTTTATCATCAGCACTGACAAAGCTGATACCAAGAGCCAGAAGCTTATGTCCCCAGGTATGTGCTTTTCCAGTCCCCTCAGTCCCAGCAAGTTTTAGGGCTGAATGCCACCTTGATGGTGGTGGACAGGTTTGGGGTGGGAAAGACCTTAAAAATTACGAAATCTTTCCCTGATTTCAGACTCAGAGGGCATCCTGTTGCTCCTCCATGTCAAGCTGAGGCCAGGGAGGCCTCCTCACCTTTCTCAATAACTCCATTCTTGATATTATTCCCAAGTCTTTCTCTTGGATACTAAAACCTAGTGCTGTAGTACACCTGTGGTCTGATACGGCTATATGCTCCCATGCTGATTTTTATGTTAATCCTTTGATTTGCTTTAACAAGGTAGGTTTACATTGATTATACAAGAAGGTCTTCAGGTAGGAAAGCTGAATCTAATTGCAGTCAACTATCACCACTTTAGTACTTAATAATGTTTATTCTGACAAGTCCTCAGAACCTGCTGTTGAAACAAAGCAGTTGTGCTTTCTTCTTCTTAAAAATAAAACAATAAAAGTGTCAGTAATTCTTTTTCCCTCTCAGGAAACGTTTAATGGATGTGGTTTGAAGTTTGTTGTTGTTTTTCTAATCTCTTATGACATTTTTATGTGCCTGTTGAATAGAAAGCTGTAAACAAAAAACTTACATATAGTGGAGCTGAAAACCTTTGGTAACAATTTTATATTTAAAAAACTGTCTTCCTTATTTGAAATCTAAGCAAAACTGGAAATAATTTTTCCAGAAGTTGTTGTGGGTTTTTTTTTCAGCTAAAATCTTTCCAGCAAGCAGCATATAAATATTTATAATGCTGCTTAAAAATTTCTTTTTGATTTAAGTAATGTTAACAATATGAGCTCAATCAGCCCTAATTACTACTGCAGTCATTGATTTTTTGTAGGACAGGCGTACTCAGTAAAGAGAATGTATGAAACATGCTGCAATTTCTTCCCAAAACAGACTTCTGCTTATCTGATAATGACAGATAAATTTTTTAACCTTTTCTTGTAAAATACTGCTGAATTAAACTGTTAATCTGAACTTTAAAAAATTTGAAATCTGGAAGGTTCATTGCTAACTGGCATAGAAAACCTAGTTAGCATCAGTCACCTGGATTACACTGGGAGACTTCTGATGGTAATGTAAAAAAAAAAGACAAGAATTTGCCTAACTGGACTAATACTGGCTCTGTGTACAGTATCTTTTCACTTTTCATTCCTGGCTAGTTAGACAATGTTTCTTTGCTGGAGCACTTATGCATTCATCTCCCCAAGGGGCCCATGTCCCCATGTAAGTGTTAACACACATTCCTCTCTAAAAATTTTTGGGCATGTCCATCTGAGGTCATGGTAATTAGAGATAGAAAAGACCCTTTGGATCACCATGTCTTTCCCCCTGCCAATGCAATTCTGGTTTTTTTAGGAGATGTATTTACAATTGATTTAACAAAGCTTTGGAAAAGTGACTCGAGATGAGGCAAATGCTCTTTCCTAGGGAGAATGTTCTGCATTCAATAGACACAAAAAAATAGTCCTTTTTTCCTCTAATGTTTTCTTATATTTTCCTTTGCTGCAATTATTTCTTCATCTGACAGGCACCTGAGAATCCCCAGTAACAATACAATTTGGAGCTTGTCTGTTGTTAGCAATTTCCTACTTCCCTGCGTTGTGCATTAGCTCACACACTGAGTAGACATTTGGTTCAGAGCTCAGCACGTGATGTGGACTCCCTTAGCTTTTTATTACTCTGTTGTCGAGCCACATTCTTTCCTGGGGAATCTTAAGCTCCCCTGGGCTTAAAGTCAAGTTTGCTGCATGTCAAACAGAGTCAGACCTGCAAGTAAAGATTTTGGTTTGAGGGAGGTTTGGTTTGGGGGAGAAATATTTTTTTCTGAGTTCTTCTGCTACTTCTTGTTTGTAATACTGTCTCAGTTAAACTGTAGTTACTGGTCAACATTACCTCTCCCCAGCACCTCTTTCAACTAGATTTGAAAGACTGATAATGAGCTCACTTAGTCCAGGCTTACACCACTGTAATTCCACATCGTAAAGCCATAACTCTGTTGAAGGTAATAGCGGTTTTTACCTGTTTTCCCTGGAGTTAACTGGTACAAGTCAGATGTTTACATTTCCATTGTCACCACGTGTCCTCTCTTGTATGTGCTAATGTATCTTTTTACCAGAAGAGTTTTTGTGTCCCTGCCTTTTTCACTGGGTACTGGATGATGGGGAAGCTCCATATTCTGTCGTCTTTAAATAGATACCCTTATATTTAAAAATAGGGGGAAAAAAGCAAGATGTAATTATTTTCAAAAGCTTGATAAGGAGGAGTCTGCTTTCTAGTTGTAAGTGGTGGTTAAGATATGAACAAAAATAATTGGGAGATTTATGTTTTAAAGCCCCCATGTTTATAGCTGACGCTGCTTCAGTGGGAGGGTGGGCTGGATGGTCTGCTTAGGTCCCCTCCTAAGGGGACAGTGTCATCTCCTGAGGTGACAACGGATGATCTAGATACATTGTTTGAGGAAATTTCAGTAAAAAGTGATTCAATAGAAATGAATTGTCTGCTTCTCTCTTGCATAACTGTTATTTTCACAGGAAGAGCCACAGGATTTTAGAATTAGTTTTTTTAATAATTCTCAGAATTTATCACTGTATTTTCTTTGCTCTTTTCAGACACTGTAAGAGACCATAGTTTTGACACTGGCAAGCTGAATCACACAAAACCACAGCAACTTTCAGATTGCATGCAGACAGCAGGGTGCCTTATAGACATCTATGCTTACAGTCAGCTTTTGAAATACCAGCAATTATACTGCGTGAGGCACTATTGATACTCACGTGCCAGTTGTCACTCCTTAAAGGATGACTATTACTTTTATTTCCTCCTTGTGAGACACATGTCCCTTAAAAATAACAAAACAAAACAAAAANAGGATCTTCTATTGCCTGTATTGCAGTTGTAGAGTATCCTCACAGGCAGACACTGGTTGGCACAAGCAATAGCATCCCACCTCCTGCACCACCTTCCTCTGTGCCACACGGCCTTGCCATAACTGTATTCATTAAGTGAATGGTACTCATGCAATAATGTACTCTTGTCACTGTCCACTGAGGAACAGAAGCCTGAAACGGGAGTATCTGATGTCCTGGCCTTCCTCAGGAGCTGTGTTATGTGAGCCTAATGTGAAGTAATTTCTTGTGCCAGTCAGATGTAATTAGAAGCGTTTCCAGAGCACAGCAATGAAATAGCTTGCGACAAATCTCCAGTGCAAAACTAATCTACACCACTCATTTTTCATTCTGATATGGGTTTGGTACAGTGACAGACCAATTGTATTAGAAATTATGCTCAGTGAGTAGCACTCGTTTCCTTCCGTTAGTGGCACCAGCTTTAACAAAATGCAGAATGTTCTGTGCTCTAAAAGAAGCACAAAAGGTTGCTCAGGACAGGCAAACTAGGTGTTGATTCCCTCATGCAGAGTCAAATGAAATATGGTTGATATTTACCACTGTGAATTGGTTCTGAATGTACTTTGTGTCTCCATCACCTGCCCGGCTTAGGTATCTGCAGTCTTTGCTAGTGTGGAAGTTAGGGAGGGAATTAAAGAGTAGGTATGGGAAAGGGAGTATTAAAATTTGGTTTTATTAAAAATAAATAATATTATTTTCTTTTAACTTCTAAACAAGTAGAAATCATGATATGTTTTGATACCTCCTGCTTGAAGAGAACATTGCTTCTTGCTAGCATTTGAGGAGGAAAAAATCTTCATTGTTATGGGTGAGTAGTCACAGGAAAACTGCATTGAATCAAAGCTAATTAATACTGTACTTAAAAACACATTACCTAGGAAAACAAAACAGATGCTTGAGAAGAGCAATACTAATTACCATTCTGTTTCCAAAGTAAGTTCTTGCACAGTTTTTTGAGGAAACCTGAACAGATTGTCCTCCTTAATTTTTGAGAAAGAGGAAATGGAGAATTTTTGTTCTATCAGATCTGACCTCTGATCTCTTATCAGAAAATTGCCTACATCTTTTTCCTTAATTTTTCTGGGGAGAATTCCCAGAATAGTTGTCTCAGAGGACTTGGCTCTGTTTGTTTTGAGATCTCTAGCAGTCTGGCTTCACCTCCATATTTGAAACTCCTCTCATTCTTGAGAAAAGGATAAATGTCACCATTTATTTAAACTGAATGTGATTTTTCACCAAACTCACACACAACCAAAGAACTTGGCATCTTTAAGTAGCATAGGATGCTCATGGCATAAATAAAAGCTCAGTCTTGATTGGGGGAAGAGGCTGCTCTCTGTGCTGCCACTGCAACCTCACCACTTGAAGAGCACTGTGAATGCAGGAGACACGTGGGAGATCATAAGGTAAGAAAGCAAAGGCAAGCTGTGGAATAAAAAGTAGTCTCTACTACCAACTCCAGTGCTAAAATATTTTGTATCCATCACAGAGAGTTCTGATTCCTGTCCTCACACCACTGTGGGGTTTTTTAGGTGCTTCTTAAAATTTCTAATAAGAAATGCTCTTTTAGGTTCATTGAACTCATTCACTCAAGGAGAAAGTTTGAAAAGCTGTAACTCAAAAGCTGTGGAGTAACATTGTGCCTTCTAGACACCTCTTCATATTCATGTCGGTCTCACCACGTGCTTGTAGAAGTTGGGAATGTGGGGACAGATTTAACAAAAGTATTTTGTTTGTAGGAACTTCCAAGTTGCTCTCCATTAGGCTCCTTTCTTGGTTGATGTGGTTGGCATTATAGAAAGAGATGAAGAAACTGAACTGGAGGAACTGAACAGTGTAGGCAGAAAGACAGTGCTATTCTTGGTGGGGAGGATGGACACAAAACACAACCAACCAAACAAAAGAGCTTTCCAAAATATCAACCAAGGCTTTGAATTGTTGCTCCTTTTTTTCTGCTAGTAAATTGTGTAACAGCAAGCCAGCTAAACAAAAAATGAACGGGACTTAGCCCCACAAGGGTCATTGCCAGAAGGCAGACAGGATCTTCTATTGCCTGTATTGCAGTTGTAGAGTATCCTCACACGCAGACACTGGTTGGCACAAGCAATAGCATCCCACCTCCTGCACCACCTTCCTCTGTGCCACACGGCCTTGCCATAACTGTATGCTCACGTGGGGGCAGACTGAACCAGAGCCTGTATTCATTAAGTGAATGGTACTCATGCAATAATGTACTCTTGTCACTGTCCACTGAGGAACAGAAGCCTGAAACGGGAGTATCTGATGTCCTGGCCTTCCTCAGGAGCTGTGTTATGTGAGCCTAATGTGAAGTAATTTCTTGTGCCAGTCAGATTTAATTAGAATCGTTTCCAGAGCACAGCAATGAAATAGCTTGCGACAAATCTCCAGTGCAAAACTAATCTACACCACTCATTTTTCATTCTGATATGGGTTTGGTACAGTGACAGACCAATTGTATTAGAAATTATGCTCAGTGAGTAGCACTCGTTTCCTTCCGTTAGTGGCACCAGCTTTAACAAAATGCAGAATGTTCTGTGCTCTAAAAGAAGCACAAAAGGTTGCTCAGGACAGGCAAACTAGGTGTTGATTCCCTCATGCAGAGTCAAATGAAATATGGTTGATATTTACCACTGTGAATTGGTTCTGAATGTACTTTGTGTCTCCATCACCTGCCCGGCTTAGGTATCTGCAGTCTTTGCTAGTGTGGAAGTTAGGGAGGGAATTAAAGAGTAGGTATGGGAAAGGGAGTATTAAAATTTGGTTTTATTAAAAATAAATAATATTATTTTCTTTTAACTTCTAAACAAGTAGAAATCATGATATGTTTTGATACCTCCTGCTTGAAGAGAACATTGCTTCTTGCTAGCATTTGAGGAGGAAAAAATCTTCATTGTTATGGGTGAGTAGTCACAGGAAAACTGCATTGAATCAAAGCTAATTAATACTGTACTTAAAAACACATTACCTAGGAAAACAAAACAGATGCTTGAGAAGAGCAATACTAATTACCATTCTGTTTCCAAAGTAAGTTCTTGCACAGTTTTTTGAGGAAACCTGAACAGATTGTCCTCCTTAATTTTTGAGAAAGAGGAAATGGAGAATTTTTGTTCTATCAGATCTGACCTCTGATCTCTTATCAGAAAACTGCCTACATCTTTTTCCTTAATTTTTCTGGGGAGAATTCCCAGAATAGTTGTCTCAGAGGACTTGGCTCTGTTTGTTTTGAGATCTCTAGCAGTCTGGCTTCACCTCCATATTTGAAACTCCTCTCATTCTTGAGAAAAGGATAAATGTCACCATTTATTTAAACTGAATGTGATTTTTCTGTGGTTACATTTATGACAAAGAAGGTAACCACTCTGCTACAGGCATGAGGTGTTTTCCAAACACTAGACCTGTGTGGCCCATGAATAAACTCTGCATTAAACAGGTTTTGAGGAAGGGATCGCTGCTGGGTTTGAGGACAGCTGGCACCCTTTTCTCTCAAGCTAAAGAGCTCAAGAGGAGCTACTTAAGGCTACTCTTTATGGAGAAGCTGTTGAGGAATAACCTAGTGGTGGAAGGTAAAAAACAAAAAGTGGTGTGTGGGAAGAGGCTGTTGTTCCAGGAAGACACCACTACTCCCTGCCTAACACATTTGGGTCACCTGGTTTGATTCCCTTCTAGAGATGCTCAAGGGCTCTAACAACTGCCCTGTGTCACCTGAGTACCTACCCAGTGGGTACTGCCACTAAGCTGAGGTCAAACCTGGCCTTACACCTCCTTGACTATCCAGGGACTGTGCGAGCCAACTGCAGACTGGGTACCAGGCTGTTTTTACAGAGCACAACGTCTGTGTTGTAAGCTCCTGATCTTTTTGCTATGATTTGTGGTGGCATCTTGGTTTAGGCTCCACTTTCTAGTGCCATTTAGTTATAAGAAAGTCTGGGGTTTTGGGGTTTTTTTCATAAGTAGAGTGCAAAAGGCAGAAAAAAGATTCCAGTCTTCATTTTGTGTCTGAGAAAAGCATAGGACCTACTGGGTTGCTGAGCAGAATACAAACAAAAAGAACCAAGTCAAAGTACTTTTAAAGCCATGTTTTTTTAACATGGCATTTAAAGACCATGAAAAGCAGAGTGAGGTAGCAGATGAGTAACCTGCGTCTCTAAAAGGCATAATTAAAATGAACCAAGCGAGGCTTAAATAGGTAAGACTACCCACATAGGATTGGATACTGAATTGCATCAATTTATAAGCCATTTTAAGCTAAGCTATTGCAAATTTTGAATATCAACATTTATTGCAGTGATCCAAGTATAACTGCTTCATGCCGATTCCTAAGGACCTGAAAATCACAGGCTGAATAAAAAAGTGAAATGGATTCGCTCTGTGACACGGTCCAAGGTAGGTGAAATGTAAATAATCAAACAGCCATGCAGAGTGATGTGTCGGGTAATAATCACCTTGTGTAGATTATCAGACGTAACATTTTTTCCAGCAGAAGAGGAAAGTTCTGTTAAATTGCAGGGCCCAAAATGTTGATGCAGTTTACATGTGACTATTGCCAGTGCAACCAAGAGCAGAATTTGTTCCACAATTTCAGTCTTCTTTGTGCACTTTCATTTCAAAATACCTGATTGTGTGCATGTGATGAAGCTGTTTGTTTCCTCAGAGTCTGGATGAGAGTGAAAGGGGAAGAACATCCAAATCCCTTTTTATGTCTCATTATTGTCTTGGCATGGGAAGAACTCTCAATCAGTTATGGTATTTGCACCCACTGGCTGAGAGCAGCCTGGCTTGAGGTTGAACTCAATGCAGCACAGTCACAAACAGTGTGCTCTGTCCGTTCAGATGGTGTCTCTTTGCTGTAACATCATTTGCTGCCACGCCATTGCCAAGGCACACCCATGTCGTCCCCTGTCAAAACGTCAGTTTAGATTGGTACAGTGATAGGATCTAATTCAGCTGTCTACATGATGCAGAGTCACTGCTCACAACAAAGCAGCAATAAACTGCTCCAAGCTAGTAAGCTGGCAGTAGGGTTTGGGAGAAGGGAGGGCAGGAGAGGAAGGTGAGTGTGTGTGAATAAAATAAGTAGGGAGCTGTAGCTGCAGCGAATGTGCTTAGCTTGATTACTTGATAACCTTGGTTTTCAGCTCAGTATGACCATGTGAACTTTGTGGCCAACACTTTACTGAAACAATAGATAGAGCTGTGTAACCTTTACTAATTAAAACCATAATAACAGCATGTGACTGTATGGGAACACATAGTTGAGTGGATGGCCAAAGTTGAAGCCCAGAGCAGAGGAAACATTTTTAACATGCATTGATCCAAAGCCCAGTGAAGACAAAGGGAATGAAAAGAGAGTCTTGTGCCAAGAGACCCGAATCCTCTTCTGATAAGTTTGGAGTGTTCTGGTCAGGCCTTTTAGCTCCATGTGTTTTAGAAGTAGCTTTTGGTTTACGTGCATTTCTGTTTGAGGGTAATCCAGCATGAGACCCCTATGACCTGGCCATCAAAAGCACTGTCAGTAAACCACATCCCCTGATTCCTGTTATGCTGAGTCATACTGGACATCCAGTCTAGGCACATTTTCATGTGCTCCCACCCAGAAGCAGTGGATATCACAGAGTACCCGAGTCTTCTCTTTTCAAGACTCATTTTCACTGCTTGTAAATGTGGTATCAAAGTTTTAATCCCACTTGTAGGCTTGTTTATATATATATATATGTATTTTCTTTGATAAAAGAGCCACAATACAGAGTTACGTTAAGCTAGGTCAGCAACTCCAGACTTAAACTGACATGATGCCACTAACTTCAAATAGAGCTATGCTGATCATCAGCTCAAGTTCCTACCCAAAGTACCTGGAGATCTGCTCAAACAAAGTCTTGTTTAATATGCACTTAGGAGTAAGGTCAATCTGCTGAAACAGAATTTCTAATTATTATCCTCTGACATTCACTCTTGCTTAAAGCTACAAAGAAGTCATGGCCCTGGGGTACCAGAAATTCTATTAATGTATGGCAAACTATAGATCTGTTCTTGAATAACTTTTCATTAGCTAGGTTAATAATGATTTATAAAGTTTCCATGTCTGTTTCAGAGCAGAAGTTTAGAATGAGAGAAGGAAGAGGAACAGTGGTGCTTCTGGGAGGTCCTGAGGAGAAGGAGGAGGGAAACCTTGAGAGTGAATATGGCTTTTTGTAGAGGGTGAGTGATTGGCATCTTCTAGGGAGTCAAGTCTGGGATGGAGGAGGAGGAAAGGAGAAGGAAAAAAGAGGTAGGAAGGCTTCCTGTTCACTCGTTCTGTTTAGGACAGACATGTGGAGTTTGAATGACAGGAGAGAAGAGAGGTGGTCCTAACATTTCCAACCCCTCCAGGGGACAAGGGGATGTCCTGGAATAGAAGCTGAGGACCGGTTACCAAGGCAAAACTTGGATTTGGATTTAAGCAATTTCTTCTAATATTTTGCTTTTAGAAATGCTCTCATGAATGGGTAGGGGGCTAGATAGGATGATGGAAGTTGAAGTGGTGGTAGTGACCTGTCCTTGGATATCAGCAGCTTTGTGGCAAAAGAAATTGTGAAGTTTCTCTCATAGGAATAGAATGAAGAGGGAAAAAGTGGGGCAGGTTGAAGCAGATTGCAATACTAATTGGTGATTATTCTGTGTCATGAGAAATGTTGTCATACATTTTGAGGCCTAGTTAAAAGTAAGGCAAATTAATTTTAGCAGGGCACATTCTGGTACAAATATGAGAGGCAAAACAGATGGAGATGTTCAAGAACAGGGCAAAGCTTTTTGGGTGTGTGAAGGTCAGAAAAGATAAACAGAGCAGTCATCCTTGGGGTGGCTACCCACCAAATTGCAAGGCAAAGACCACTCAGAGATATTCTCATGGTATGGGACTGGAGCATCATCTGAGATGTCAGAGGCTTAATGGCAGTGAACTGTTATGAAAATCATCCTATAGATTCTTTTTAAAAAAAGAAAAAGGAAAAAACAATCAACTCTCCTGCAAAGAGAGTTTGCAAAAAGAGTTTCTCATGAGCAGAAACCAAGGCCAGAGTTTGTACAGGGAAATGCTGTGCAAAATCAGTATGAAGTATGTGCAGAAATGAAAACTACATGCAAACGTAACGAGGCATTGCAGCAGACCCATAGGTGCACTGTAAGAGAGTACAATGCACTTCAGACTTGAAAATTTGAAATAACAGGCTTTTCCTAAAGCATAGGGTGTAAATGGCACCCACTACATTTCTTCCACAAGTGCAAACTGGGTGAAGAACTGCATCCTTTGTGCATCCTTTTCTCTCCCCTTCAGCTGTCACTGCTGATGGAGCACACCTGAGGTGCACAGATCTGCTCCCCATGGGGTGGGTGAGCCATTGTTCCTCAAAGCTGCACAGCAAACCAGGAGCCAGGCATGTAGCAGCGTGCTCATGTGGCTTTGGCAGTGATGGAGCAAGCTGTTCTCCTTCCACCCCCACGCCTCGACCCCGTCCTCTCCTCACACAGGAATACCCTAACCAGGGAAGTATGCACTGGCTGTCTAGCAGAGGGGTCAAATCCATTTGGATGGCATTCCAGGGCTGCAGGGATAACAATGGCAGGAAGCGAGGTCCTTGAGCTGGCCCAAGCTGCCTGCCCATAGCAGACGTAGCTGCTGCCAGACACCCCGTGCTGCCTGCCCTTGGAAAGCCCTGGCTGCCCCCGGCACTGTGGAGGACTGAAAGTTCACCTCAACAAGTTAAACAGCAGGAACTCCTCAGTTAATTAATTATGAAATTATTCTATGACCGCACTGTTTGCCCAAACCTAAAGTCTCTGCTTTGTAACCCTTTGGAAGCTTTAGGTGTTCCGTGGGATTGTATGATAGCAGTGTATTGATTGTATGATGAGCAGTGAATTCCCCTTTGTCCCTCTCCTCTTTCCCACAGGAAAGCCCTCCCATGCAATCCCCAGTGTGAGCATGCTTTGCATTACAAACCCAAGCCTCAGATGTTTTCAGTCTGTCTGAGGGAAGTCACACTTTACTGGTTGCTCCTCAAAGGCATGAGGCAACACACAAATAAGATACAGCACACAGGTTTTAGGAGCTAGTTACTGGTGTTTGATGCAATGGTTTATTTCTTATTCCTTCAGCAACTGTTTCTTATGCTTCACCCAAACCCAGGGCACGAGGCTGCCTTTGGCATGCGCTACAGCAGTGGCCTTGCTGTAGCCTGGGAGAGGTTTCTCTCTTTGGCTCTGACCCTGAGATGATGATGATGAGGAGGAGGAGGAGGAACTGGGAGGGCCAGTCCAAGTGAGAAAGAGCGTAAGCACATTTTTTCATTTCTAACATGCCATGCAGTGCTCCGATTGCCTGATAGTGACTGTGTGGGAAAATTCCGTCTTATCCATTTGTTAAAAATGTCTTTCTCATGGGGGAATAGGAGACAGCACTCACATGTACAGACAGAGAACGTAGGAGTGCTTTGTGAGTGCTCTGATAATTGGGAAACTCCAAACCCCAGTAACTAAGCAAAACAAACCAGAAACTCCTAAAAGGCACCACCACCACTAAAAGGAAACACATTTTTTTCTGTCGGCGTAATGACCAGATCAGCCCCATGTCCCTTGTGACTCTTTTGTTTGGGTTTTTCTCCAGCTGATGACAAGAGCACACTGGTGGGACGATGTCCTGCACCGTTTCCTCCAGGTTGTTTTCTTTTTCTTCAGCTCTGAAAGCAACTTGTGCCATGTGGGCTCGAATAGTTGGACCTGGACCCTTGTGCTTGTGCCTCCAGACCTGTAGATGGAGGCTCCCCGAGGAGGAACTCGCCCCAGCTGTACGTTCAGTGGCACATACTTTTATGATGAGCATATAGATGCACCACCAGGGACTTGGTCTGAATGGCACAGGCTTTGCCTACAGACAATGCTGTACATTGGCACAGGCTTTTCTCCCTTATAAGGGATGGTCAGGTTTAAAGCTGAGTCTCTCCCACAGTCTGGTCTTGATGGCCACTTGGGGTTTGGGGTTTTTCTCTTTCTTCCCCCACCCCTCTACTATTCTTCTGTGACCTTCTAACACTGCAGACCATTTATCAAACAGCCAGTAATGGCTACACAGAGGCCCATTATAGCAGGCATCTGCAATTTTTTGTTAGCAATAAATATGCTGTGGTTAGCGAATGTGTTGTAATTGGATAGCATTACATGGAAACGTGAGCTTCAGTATTGGCCAGAATTTCAAACTGGACTTAAATATTAAAAATTAGCTTTCATCTGAAATAGTTGAGGTGACGTTTCTCAGCCCATTTTGGTTTTCCTACACCTTTGATTCAAGACTTAGACCAAAGTTTAGCTCAAAACGTGTGTCAGGTTCTAGATTTAGAATTGAGACTCGGGCTAAGTCTAAGACTAGAAGTGGAAACGTGGAGGAAAAATTGAAAGCCAAACTTTCACAGAGTGTACATTGTGCATGGGGATTTGTCCTTTTGGGTTTTTCTTTATCAGTAAGATACATGTATTACCAATGACCTTTATTTTATATCAGAAAATGTATGCACAGACAACAGTGACAGTATGAAGTTCCACTGATTGACCAAGATGCCTCTGCTGTGACCTGGCCTATTGATAGCAGAAAAGCTAAGTGGATCCTTCACTGGTGTTTCTTGAACTACAGGTAGGAAATGAATTCAGTAACTGAGGAGGCACTTTGGGACGACTTCCTTTTTTTCTGCAAAGTTTGGAATTCCGTGCAGATGGCCCATAAGCCACAGGCTATGTATATCTAGCCATGTGTCTGTGATTTCCAGATATTTCATCTTCAAACAGCAGGTTTTCCCTGACCAGGATGGGTAGCATTTTGTGTTCCTTCACCAATAGCCATCCAAACGAATGTTCATGTCTTGAGAATCCACACTGGCAAAGCTGTAGTAAAAGTTGAAGAAAGGGGAAAAAAGCTAGAAGAGAAAAGTGCTTCAGACTTCTCTATCTTTTTTGCTCTTTGCAACCCATTTTCTTTCTAAAGTCAGAGCTGCATAAAAGCACCATTCGAGGTGCAAGAGCCCAACTACCCTGCTCAAGGATAATACACAAGTCTGAATGATATGAGCACATGGAGTACTCAAATATTTGTGTTTTGCTTTCACCTACACAACAACACAAAAGCAGCTGCTTAACTTAAATGCTTCACTATCTTTTAATACAAACTCTTCCTCATAATGTTTTTATTCTATTCCATCCCCTACCAATTTCTTTTTCCTATTTCACCCACTTTTGATGTTTCTACAGGCTTTTCAAGTTGTTCTGCTCCTTTTTGGTTTATTTGTGCTGTACACCATCCATAAAGTAATCTCTGGAACTCATAAGTCCTTTTGCAAAGACAGTTACACGTCATATTAGTTTTGGCTGGATCCTCCAGGAACAATGGCTATTGTTTGGCAGCTTCAGCGTGTAAGAGCTTAGAGCCTGGGGGTTGTTCCTCAAAAGGTTGTGAGCCATTTTAAGGTATGTGTGATTCAAGTTCAAAACTATTTGGCAACATCTGTTTTAAAAGAAAAAAAAAGAGAAAGAAAGGAAGGAAAAGGAGCAAAACAACCCCAAATGTGAGACTGTGGATAAAAATAATGTGTTCTATTAACTCTTGATTATTTTCTCTTGTTACATGGCTAATTTTCTATTTATTCTCTCTGATTTTGACTGAATGGCACGGTGTTGGTTGTGAGCTAGGATGGTGTGATGGAGCGCGGGTTTTGGGCTGGGGCCGCGTTGGACTCCCAGATGTGCAAGCAGAATCATGCCCGTGGCAAAAGTCTCCTCCACTGGTGCTTGAGGAGCAAAGGCGAGTGCAGCCGCGGAAATTCAGGTGGTGAGTCTCATTAATGAATTACCAATTAGCATAATTACCATGGTCTAATTGTCTAATGGTCAGGAATATGATGGGATAAAGGTTGGACTTGATGACCCTGGAGGTCCCTTCCAACCATAAGGATCCTATCCTATCCTATCCTATCCTATCCTATCCTATCCTATCCTATCCTATCCTATCCTATCTATTCCTATCTATTCCTATCTATTCCTATCTATTCCTATCTATTCCTATCTATTCCTATCTGTTCCTATCTATTCCTAT
>VZRW01005363.1:218914-236170 GCA_013398125.1 Aegotheles bennettii
TATTTTTCCCTATTCCTATTCCCATTCCCATTCCCATTCCCATTCCCATTCCCATTCCCATTCCCATTCCCATTCCCATTCCCATTCCCATTCCTATTCCCATTCCATTCCATTCCTGCTAGAAGCCCCCCGCCTCGCTGCAGCATCCCTGAGCATCGCGATTAATGCCGAAATAGCGCTCAGGGGCAGCTTTCCCGCACCTCCATATAACACAAAGGGGGGGGTGGGGGGCCCTTTCCGCCGTGAGACCCCGCAGTTCAGCCCCGGGGGGGGTGCGGAGCAGGCGGCGATGCCCGAGCTCTCCGCCAGGGCGCGCTGTGGCGCCTCGGGAGCCCTGTGCGCCCCCNGGAGGGATCGGAACGGCGGAGCCACCGCTGCGGTCCCGCTCCGCGCTCCTGGTCCGTGAGAGGCCCGTGATGGCAAAACCCCCGCTTCCAAGCGCGTTCCTTCCCTGCCGCAGGCAGCCGCCCCGGGTTGTCCTTCCCCGAGCCTGAGGAAGCCAATGCACGGAGCTCCCGTTCGCACCGGGCGCGTCCTCCACCCCCGGCACTGCCACCGCCTCTGGCTCGGGAGCAGGGACCGGGCTCATGGTTTGGGAGTTCCCACCGCTGGCCAAGGCAGGGGAGGGGGATTTGTGGGACTGGACGAGAACAGCCCGAGTCACAGCATCACAGGATGGTTTGGGTTGGAAGGGACCTTAAAGCTCACCCAGTTCTGCCCCCCCTGCCATTGGCAGGGACACCTCCCACCAGACCAGGTTGCTCCAAGCCCCATCCAACCTGGCCTTGAACACTGCCAGGGAGGAGCCATCCACAACCTCCTTGGGCAACCTGTGCCAGTGTCTCACCACCCTCACAGGAAAGAACTTCTTCCTAAGGTCCAGTCTAAATCTCCCCTGTTTCAGTTTGAAACGATTCCTGCTCATCCTATCACTCCATGCCCTTGTTACAAGTCCCTGTCCAGCTTTCCTGGAGCCCCTTTAGGTACTGGAAGGCTGCACTGAGGTGGAAACAGTTTTCCTCTATCTGCCTAGTTTGGGCTCCCCACCACAAGAAGGACATTGAGGTGCTGGAGTGGGTCCAAAGAAGGACAACAAAGCTGGTGAAGGGCCTGGATCACAGGTCTTACGAGCTGAGGGAGCTGGAGCTGTTTAGCCTGGAGAAGAGGAGGCTCAGGGGAGACCTTATGGCTCTCTATAACTCCCTGAAAGGAGGTTGGAGTGAGGTGGGTGTTGGTTTCTTCTGCCAAGTTACGAGTGATAGGACAAGAAGAAAGGACCTCAAGTTGTGTCAGCGGAGGTTTAGATTGGATATTAGGAAAAATTTTTTTACCAAAAGGGTTGTCAGGCCCTGGCACAGGCTGCCCAGGGCAGTGGTGGAGTCATGGTCCCTAGAGGTGTTTAAAAGATGTGAAGATGTGGTGCTTAGGGAAATGTTTTAGTGGTGGACTTGACAGTGCTGGGTTAACAGTTGGACTTGATGATCCTAAAGGTCTTTTTTAACCAAGACAATTTTATGACTCTATGAAACCTACAAAATGCAGGTATGTGTTGGTATATGTGGGTTTCCTTCTCTTCTGTTTGAGGAACATAGTCCTTACCAACTGTGAAACCGGATGGTCCTGCGTACTTGGAGGAGGTACCTCTGCTTGTCTCTGGTGTAGAAAAAGTTTTATTTTCTTATGTAAGTGCTGCTTTCTGAGTAGTGATGGAAAGTACCCTCTCAAGCAGAAAGGAACTTGAAGGTTTGCTTAAATGCTTTGAGAGTGTTTGATAGAAGGTGACATTTGAAACATCAAGTATTGTTATTACATTTTATAGCTCAGAACTGTTACTGGGCCATATCCTAGAGGTTTTACACAAACCCATGTTTTTAAACACCAGTGTCTGGAAGTTAAACTAAAGTGTATTGACATCAAACACCTTAGGTATTTGGCTTGCTCTTCAGATACATTGAACTCCTTGCAGGGTAGGGCCCCTGGGGACTTTAAAAGAGTAAACATTCCACTTTGGAGCTTTCGACCACGTTTTCAAGGTTTGATCTATTGTAATTGTGTTTGGTTTTTTACCTGCTGTTTTTTTTCTAAACAGTTAATTCAGTCGTGAACAGCCCTAGCTGTAAGCAGCAGCTTTAGTTCAGGGGCAGAACCTGATATTGGGGTTATTCATATGAATCCACATAGCCAATAACCTCTTCCTCTGAGGTAGCCAGACAATCAGGAAGGTTAAATACTAACAAAAATTATTATGAACCCATATACTAATACAACGATTTTTTTCCCCAATATTTACTGAATAACTTGCCTGGGAAATCGGTCTTAGTTTGGCTCTCATGGTTGATTCTAAGCCTCCTCTTACCAATACCCCTGAGACTTTCTGGTTAATTTTGTGGCACAAAATATGTAATTATGTGCTCTGCCAAGTGAGTACAAGGTCTCAAATTGGATTTCAGCCTCCCCGGGCAACTGTTTTAGACACTTTGGTAGAATGTAAATGCATATTTTCTGCATGCCAGATCCCGGCCCCATATCCATCAAAGTAAATCTTCAGTAGCTCCACTGAAGGCTTGGAACAATCCTAAATTATGTTATTGAGGTCAGATTGTGACCCTGAAGCTCTGGCAGAGACCCAAACGGAGAAATTTGTGTGGGAAATTGGGGAGGGAATAAATTAGCACTTGCCTATGCTTTTTGTGTGAGTAAACTGTTACAAAGGTGTGGTCTAAGATGAAAGCTCCTAATCGTGGTGGATATTGCTTTCCAGCTGTCTCTGCTGGAAATGGCTCTCTCCGTGTGTATGGGATGGGTCCATATTGTCTGATGGTGCTCTGTCTCAAAAAACAACCAATTTTACTGCTACTGACTGTTCTTGTCCCCCTCACTCCCTCCAAAAAAAAATATAATTGCTTAATCTTGTAAAAAGAAAGTCCAGGAGGAGGTTCTGGTTTGGGGATTTTTGCTCTGGTGAATTGAAACCTGCATTTTCTCTCTACCAAACAAAAGTGGCAGGTCTAAATAGTATTAGGTAATTGTGGTTGTCATATTGCACATTGTACTGTGGAAAAAATTAATTGCTGTTTTTTCGCCCGAGGGTTTAAGCAGCAATCCCTTGGTCTGACTGGGAGCATGTCATTTCCCTCCCGATGGAGACTGCAACCACCAAGCAGCATGAAAGGATTCCTTTACAGCTGCACAGGGTGAGTGGGCGGGCATCTCATTCAGTAATAACATCTAATTTATACAGCCAAGAAAATCTACAGCTATAAATAAACAGATCTAACTGACTTTGCATACTTACTCAAAATAAAATTAGAGAGAGAAACAGACTGGAAAGAGAAATATAGTGTAAATGTCCTAAAGGGCAGACCTTACTAAGTGTACCTCAGCAAAGCCTTTTTGAAATCACAGGGAAAATGTGAGTTTGTGATCAACAGTGTGCACTTTCCACCTTCCAGGGCTTCGTGTGCATCAGGGAAAGGAGCAAAGCAAACCCAAGATCCCACCATTTGTGTTTTGGGGACAGGCGTTCCTGATCGCTCTCCCAAAGAGCATAACTGGGATCCAGCCTCTCCATGGAGGACATAACAGAGAGCAGTGTCTCTTCTGGGCCCTTTGCAAAGGAAGAAGCAACTCCTCCCCCACTGTGATTCTCCTCTCCTGCTGGACCCATGTAGTCCAGCAGGAAAACCACCATGTCAGACCCCAAAGGTAGATCTTGGCACGAGCAGGAACCGAGGGCAAGATCATTGCCTGGCTGGACATGGAGAGAATGGCCCAGGCTTTGTTTTGAGTTTCTGACATTTAAACTGCTTGCAGTGGACGATTAGTAAACCAAACCAACCAAACAAACAAAAACCCCCCAAAATAATAAATTAAAACCAGACAAAAGCCCTCCAAAAACCCCACCTCAACAAACCTGTACAGGGCGTCTCCTGAACTTTCTCATCTTCCCTAATTCCCTTCATGGTTTTTCTCCTGTCTGCCTCTCTGAAATGTTTCCTTCGACCAGCATCTTTCAGCAGAATTCTTTCCATGTTCTCCTTTAGCTTCAACAGAAAAGGAGGAGGGGTGTAATTGCTTACATTCCCCTTGTGAAGTTAGCTGGAGCGAGTTATCTAGATAAGCTGGGAATTATTGCACGCACGCACATCTTTCATTGAGTTAACTTAGTTTACAGTCTAGCCCTATTATGTGTGCTTCCCAGACTATAATTTTATCAGGTGCTTAACATGTGAGAAGAACAGTCTTATGTATACACATTATTTTTTTTATTGCTCACAGGCAGCTTACGATGTGTTTCGTTTTCACTAAGCCCCAGCAGCAGTTGAAAGATGAAATAACACCGCGGTGAACTGCATGCACAGTAGCTCTAAAGCCAGGGGTTTTGGCAATGAAGATGGAGTTAGACATTTAAGTACTGCAACTAGTTTCAAATCCTCATTTAAATGCAAGGCTAATCACAGAGATCTTTTTCATGTTGACCATTAAGGAACACTTACTACTGTCAGTTTTGCCTGTTTATTGGAGTTTGCAAAGCAGATCTCCAGTGTTTTAGATGTTAACAAGGCGTTGAGGCTAATAACAGAAATCAACTATATTGAGGAAGATTAGTAAACATGTGAATGGAGTGTAATTATATGGCAGGCAGCTTTATGTTAAACAGTGCTTTAAATTAACATGCTTTCTGTCAAAGCAATCATACAGTCAGTATAATTAGGTTACTTCTGCTGCAAGATTAACTGAAACCAAGAAAAGGGAAGAAAGTGTTGCCTTCAGATTTCCTGTCAAAATGGAGGGGAGATATTATGCATATTAATATTCCAGAATGTTTCTCGTTAGAAGAACTTGGCTTCACGGTGAACTTTTTGAGCAGGCATTCCTAATTACAGTCCTTGTTAGCCCAATTTGTTATCTAGCTATCTTGGAAGTCACAGCACTGTTAAAATTACCCCTCCTCTTAATTTTTTCCAGACTTGATGAAGGGTAATCCAAACAAGAGCTGGCTTGCATTCACGGGTCTTTTACAGAGTGGTGCCAAGCTCATGAGGGAGTTCGTTTACCAGTGACGAGTTTTAACCATGGACACATCCTCATGAACATTGTGCAAGAGATGAGAAATCTGTGTAAACAGATGAATGAGGAGCACAATTTTCTTATTCATAGCAGTTGCAGAGTTATCATGTACGAGACAAACACTTCATATTTTCCACAAGTTTTCCATATGTCTGGTGACATAATGGCTTCACCAGAAGCTGCAATGCATTGGAGAAAGGATTTGTCACAGCTGCATTTATTTTCCTCTACTTCATGTCTTCAGCATTCGTGGAGAGATTGTTTGGCTTGAAGAGGAGGATTCACTTGCCTTTCCACAGGTAGTCCATTATTACTATCGAATCTCCTGTTTGGAGGCAGAGGAGAACAGATCATTGGAAAAAAAAAAGCACAACAGAGAAGTCCTCTCACACATCAAGGACACTGTTGGGAGGAGGATGTGGACCTGGCCCCAGACTTCCATCATCCCTGGGGAACCAAACTCATCTGGGAGTGGGAGTAAGCTGTGAGTGCCTGGCTTGGAGCAGCTGCTAATGCCAAAGTGCTGCAGAAGTCAAATGAGCCTGGAATGTCCCTAGCAAGTAAGGGACTACTCGGCTACTGAGCAATGATTTGAAACCTATCATGGGCCACACCCCTGGAAAATAATGGTGCTTTGCTAGTGGGGAAAAAAATATCTGCCACCAAAGAAGCCTAGCTTGGTGCAAGAGTGTGTGAAAAGCTTCAAAAATAAAGCTCATCTGAAAAGGCAGCAGATGATTAGTCCTGCAGCTAAGGTATCTGGAGCATTCTCATGTGTCTGACCAGGAGGGCAGAGAACCCACCAAAGAACAACAGCTTTCTGAATCACCAGCTAGAGACCAGATATGGTACTGTGGGGTATCAAGTGTGGCAATAACTAAATACATTTAGATAGCCTTATCTAAAGCACTGTCTCAGCCTCTCTTCTTCTCTGTTGATGATAATCTACTCACAGAGAACTCTCATTTTAAGGTGCTTTCCTTGTTCATAGATCTCAGAGAGCATGAAACACTAATTGCTGTATTTTGTTTTTTATTTGATGAGACACTGGCCCAGGTTGCCCAGAGGAGTTGTGGCTTCCCTGTCCTTGGCAATGTTCAAGGCCAGGCTGGATGGGGCTTGGAGCAACCTGGTCTGGTAGGAGGTGTCCCTGCCCATGGCAGGGGGGTTGGAACTGGGTGATCTTTAAGGTCCCTTCCAACCCAAACCATTCCATGATTCTTTTTCTCTCCAGCTTGTACAGCATTTGGCAATTGCCTTGATATGGAACAAAATCCTGGGATTTCTTTATTTCCAAACGATCCTATAAGTACTTTGTACTGACCAAACAGAATTTTTTAAAGATAAGGGAGAAAAAAGACCCCCAAAAATGTAAAAGATTAGCCTATTAGGCCAGGGAGAGCATATTAGCAAGCACCTGTCAATGTCTGGCCTCCAGTGAAGAAATTGTAAGCCCTGGGTTGCCGGAGCTTCCGATTCGGTCTCCCTCCAGTGGATCATCAGATAAACTTGTCAACAAGAGTAGGGCATGTGACAGATGGTGCAGGTTTCCTTTAAATAGCTGGGCTCCTCCACCCGAGGGGTAAACTGCAGCTCGGGGAAGTGACAGATAGGGAGGATATAAATATGCCATCACAGGTTTGTGGCACAGCTAGGATGACTGGATGAGACAAAAGTAAATATTCATATTTGGTTTGCAAACCCTGGGCTGTAAATCTTCTGAAATTTGAGTTCCATTCACCACTTGCAATACAGTGAAACTGTAGATATAAACATTATTTGTTCACTGACAGAAGCAGATATGTATCGTGGGCTCTTATTCTTTGTTTTTAAAGGCATGGTAGAACAAATGGAGATATCTTCTGGAAAGGAGGCTCAGTTTAAAAATCCCTCCTGGATACTGCAATAAGGAGGGGTGGAACCTGTCTCTGGATTGATAACTACCCATAGAACATGAGTATTTTAGCATTCATACAGAAACCACTGTTCATAAACTGGTACCAGTACAATGTTAGAATGACTCCATACTCCTCACAGTTGCCCTTTGCATCCCTTTATTTGCCACTCAGGTTTCTGCAGTCTCAACAGCTGCACAGAAGATTGAGAGCATTGAGAGTTCAATCGTATTATAGTATTGCTCTGTATTGCACAGATCCGTGCACTGTCACATAAGCTGGGTTCCCCAGTAGCTGACTGCAGGGTGTTAAGGGAGCTTGGTTTCACAAGCACTTATATACAAAAATAAAACCCAGGGAAAACAGTCAGTTCCTAAAACATGCTCTATGTTTCCAGAAATTGCATTTATTGCAAAAGTACTCAAAAAAATAAGAGAAAAAATACTTTAAAGAGAAGATTGCTGTCTAACTTTAGCTCAGCCTTAGGTGAATACGTTTCAGCAGTGTTTTCACAAGATATTCAAGAGCCTGTAGAAGATCTGGAGGAGCACATCCATCCACGCACTGGGTATGAGGAAGTTACTCCACTGTAAGTTTCCTCTTTTCCTTGAGAGCAGTGGCTCTAATTCTTGTTATACTGCCTTATTCTTTGCTTTACAACATCTTTAATTCTGGCTTTGCATCCCCCGGTGTTCCTCAGCCAGCTGCTGGCCAAAGCTTTCCCTTTTGGAGGACAGTGAGCATCCAGGAATGGGTCTGTTGGAGCCTCCCTTTCTACCTCATTTTGATTCCAAAAGAAAGTTCCACCACCTGGGGATGAGCATTTCTCTGGACTTAGCAGAGGCCTTGTGGCTGTAAAATCTCACAAGTGGTTTGCCCAGTGTCCCTCAGCAGGCATTTAGATCACTGGTGGAGCGGGCAGCTGTTGCTCCTGCATGTCAAAGTATTGAAATGAAGCAGCTGATGAACGTTGTTTTGGATTTTTTTTCAGGTGTGTTAGATGGAAGACAAATGAATCTGCCCCATCTTCAAATTCTGGTGCCAGAGAAGAGACCTCACCTGAAATGTTGCCCTCTTTGATGTGGAGAACTTTCACCCAAATTCCTCTCGAGGATCTGGTTGTCTCACCAGGAGCAAAACCCAAGGGAAAATTGGTTTGCTTTATTTTTTGAGGGTTCTAGTTTGACTGGTCAAAGTAGCCTGAGATCAGTTGCCTGCGTGATGTTTTCTACCCATAGGGAATGGGAGAAGCTATGGCGCGATTCATCTTTGGTACTTGGACCCTGCAGCCAAATTCTTAGCCGAGGTAAATTTATGGCAGTAAAAGAATCAGCCCATTGTTTCCAATTATCCTCTTTGGAGTTTCTGTATTGCTCAACATTGTCTAGTACTCTAGAAACTCTGGGATTTAAAACCAAAAAAAAGTCATTACTGGTACTATTTTCTGTGCCTCTCAGGCTGTGCAGCTGGGTTGCCTTAGTTACCACCAATCCAACTGTGCAAGGGGAGGGAGAAGCACATGAGAGATAATACATTTTTAAAACCTCCGATACAGTATGAAACAGTTTGTCTATAAATAATAAAACAAATTTAGGGTCTGGTGGTTCCGAAAAGGAAAAACAAGGTTATCTTTTTCAACAGCTTGGATTTTCCAGCTCTCAGAAATGATACTGCATCTTTTTGGTCAAGCACAGGACATGGCTTTAAAAATTACTTGCTTGAAGCTGAAAGCTTCCATCCATAGACTTTGGAGTAAGTTGGAACTGAATATACCTTTAAGGGTGAAAAAAGAGTAAATATTTTTGTAGCTGTTTTTAAGAAGAGTGATAGTGGCCTGAAGCTATAAAGGAACATAGAAGAGAGCCCCATGCTGTGGGACCAGCTTCATTTGCAGTCTACGGTCTGCCACGTGGTGTAAGTCCAGAGGAAACCAGGCTTGCCACTCATGTGGAGCTGTTTGTTAATTACTTCTTGCACCTTCAAACACAACTTATCTGGGAACAAAGTGGGAAAGAAAGAAAAAGAAGTTTCTGCCTCAGGGCCTTTCCCTTTGGGGCAAAGCCTGGTCACAGCAGCCCAGGCAGGGCACTCTGCCTTGGCAGATGCCACCAGCAACAGGTCTAATTGCTTGCTGGCTACAGGTGTTATTGGAGAAGGTGTTTCCAGACGTGCCTATAGGAACCTAGTGGACAATTACGTTACTCTGTAACTCAGGTGTGCTTTTGGGAGGACTGAGCAGGAAGCACAAGAGAAGGGCAGAAGTGCCCTTCCATGTAGCCTTTCTTTTGGAGGAAGGATGAGGTGGGCAGAGTGGAAGGTATGGAGAGATGAAGAAGTCTGTCCTCTACCACCACAGATCATTTTCCTATGTGTATGTGTTGTTTTTTTTTTTCCTGCAGGGTTATTTTAACTGCATCATCTCCCTTATTGTGATGAGGAGGTGAGACAGGAAAGAGCAGGATGAAAACAAGTACACGGAGCCTTTTTTGCTGTGAGAGGTGTGTTGGAATCATGTCTTCAATTCAGTTTGCAGCTGTTTTTATTCTGGCAATGCTGAGCCAAAGATTTGTCTCAATCAGGAACATATTAAGACTCCTGCACACTGTAAGTTGGAATAGCTCCTCTATGGCTGTGTTTCAATGCTTGTTGGGACCTTGTTATCAATACCAACTTCAGGAAGTCCTACCCTTCTCTTGGGTGGACACAGCTGGGAGATGGACTGGGAAAACGATCTGAGTTCAAAACAGCCCCTGCTTGCAAGAAACAGGTGTGTGTGGTGGAGTAGGAATGAGTGAGGAGCAGTGGGCAGGAGCTTATTGAGAAGTAATTTCTTCCAAAGCCCCCATATTATCAAACTGCAGACTCAGGTACTGCAGAGTTTCCAGCTAGTGGGGTGCAGCTTGCAGCTTCTTTTATCAGTGTACAACAAATCCAGGGAATGCTGCTAGTCCTGGGGGTGAAGAGCTGAGGATGCACGAGTTTGCACAAACATGGGGGGAGCATCATGTGTGAACACATTACATGTGTGAACACCATGTAATTGTTAAGGCCATGAGTTTGTGGCTCCTTTGAAGAATATCAAGTATGCATGGAGAGGCAGACCTGCAACATGCAGCAGACCTATATGGATTGCCAGAGCATGCCAGACATCAGCGGAGGATGCCATGTATGCCATGTTTATAGATATTCTCTGAGGTTACATTCATGCTATCACAACTGGAGGTGCTTTCCAGCCTTTCTGTGTGCACAGAAAAGAAAGATGAGTGCTTGCGCCTATTTCTTTAGAAATCTCTTAAATTAACATCTCTTAAGTGAGTATTTTTAGCCAGCTGTTCAAAATGTTTCTAATTGTTGTAGTAATTTGGTCTCTGCTTGGCACAACCCTTTGTCCGATCAATTAACACCTTGGTAATCAGATTATTTTAACTCTGATTATCTCCAATTTAGGCATCAGGCATACTCTGGGCCTGAAATCACTAATACATACTCAGTGATGAATGTATCAGATATCAGAGCTCACATAAAGACCTACACTGCCTTGTAGTGATGATGCGGTCTTTGATTGTAAGAGTTATTATTTATGTGATGCCTCTTAAACCAGAGCTAGTGCAGAAAGGCTGCAGATCTGTTTTCATTTACCAGCAATCCTCATCTCGTATCATGTTTATGCAAGAATAGCATTCGGCCAAAATTTCCAAACATGGACATGTAGAGCAAGCATCTTATTTGCAAAGGTATCAAGCGGTGAAGTTGGTTATTCAGCACATTTGAAAGTCAGTCTGCTACTTTTAGGTAGCTGAGCACGGATGGTGAGAGACGAGCTACAGACACTCTACTTTGGCTTGACAGGCATGTGAGACTTCACAAAATGGATCAGGCATCAAATGTTCCCTGAGAACAGAGGGAGGTTGTCTTATTTATTTTCAGAGGTGTTTTTGCAGCGTTTTTTCTTTCATCAGAAAGCTAGTTTAAGAAATTGCAAATGTTCACACATTTGTCCTAAATAAAATGCACACGTTTTCCTGACAGAAACACTTTCATCCTCAAAAACTTAATCTTGAATGAAAATGGAGGGAGGAAACCAGAGGGAAAATAATAACAACAACAACAACAATAATAATATCCCGTGCCAAATCCCCAAAGCTGCTTCATTGGTTCTTTCTTTCTTCCACCTGTTGAATGCATCTTCCCAAACAACTTTTTTTACCCCTAACTGCCGATTTGTCCAAAGAAGCTGTCTTTCATTTTCTTTAAATCACTACTTATTATACCTCTACCAAAGCAGAAGGAGGGTGTTTTCAACAGTTTGTTAAACTTTCTGAAGCACCGTTTTACTCTTGGAGCTGCTGGATGCACTAATGCCTTCCTATAAATTGTCGGTAATCAGTGCCATTCCCTAGAGTGACAAACACCACGTGATGCAGGTGTAAGAGTTTTAGCCAGAGATTTGGCTTCTCTGGACCCTTGCATGTGACGGAATTCAAAATCCAGTGATTATGCTGGCTAAAAGTGCTTCTTGAGCTACATTAGAGAAATGTGGCCCAGCCTTTTATCTGGTAGGGTTGGGATTCTTGCTCTGATTTTTTCTCTCTTTATTAGTAACTGGTTAGGACCTAGAAATGTCTGTCAGGCACCCAAACGCCACTCCGTGGTGTACAAGGTCCCCCTTCCTCTCCCCACCCACCTAAGCAATCACAGGAACTCATTTTAGACAAGCTTTTTTCATATAGATAGAATTGAAAAAGAAAACTTGGACTGACCCCATATCATACGGTTGAGGAACTCCCCGAAGTTGTAGAAGGAGATGATGACGACGAGGCTACTGGCGAAGAAGGCTGCTAGCCCAGCTGGGCTGAACAATGCAAAGAGAGGATATACCCACTGTCCCGTTACAGAATAAATCCACAGGACCCTGGTCGAGGAGAGAAATGACCTTTGGTTAGGACCATTCAGTTAGAAGAACCACTTCATGCTTTCTGACTCTTAAAGGGCCAAGTTATCAAAACAATCTTGATACAGAGAACATTAGACCAGCTGTTGATACATCTCCTCGGTATTTGGGCTATTTGCTGTGAAGCACACTTGAGCCACTGCTAAATTAGATGGGTTTCAGGGCAGGGTTGAAATGCACACAATGTTCTGCTGTCACCCTGGTGGCATTTGGCCATTAACAACAGTAAAATAATGGTAAAAGAGCAAAATGTTCAGAAGTAGGGATGTGTGCGTGGCTACTCTGAGTGCAGCTTATTCAAATCAGCTCTCACGTATGTGTTAGCTCTTTAGTTACAACAGCTTTTCAGCCCCTATCCACATCTCAAGGGTCTGTGGAGGCAAAGTGCTCTTTCTCACTGTCTCTATCCTGTCGCTGTTGATTACAGTTTTGGGGAGTGGAAATAAGTTTTCAGGAGGCGAGAGGGCAAGGGGAATTTTCCAACACCTTTTCTCTTGGCCTAAAAGTAGGAGGAGAGGAGGAGCAGGTAAGTAGGAGCAAGTAGTAGGAGCTTTGCTTCTTTGTTCCAGAACCATTTGCAAAGCAGTGTTTGGAAAAGGAAGAGGACGGCTATGTCTGCTTTATAGGGCTTCTTTTCTCCTACTTAGGCCCTCTCTGCCTTTTTTCCTCTCAAAAAATGTTTGTGGTGGCTGTCAGTGCACTGATACTATTTTCATTATTTATAGGTCATTAGAGTGCCTCGTAGCAAATGCCCAGAATTAATGTTAAAATGGTCTTTGTAGATCAAATATAGGAAAATACATTTTCATGGATAAAATTAAAAGCATTTGTATTGAATATGTAAAGAATATAAAAAATAGGGCAGGTCTCCAGTGATTGTTATGGAGATGTGCCATTCTGACAATGGACAGCACTTCCCTAAAAAGAACCTCTAGGTCCAAAAATTCCTAAAATGTTTAATTCTTGGTTTAAAAAGCCACATCTGAGGAGTTTGCCATACTTCCCAGCCAAGTGTTAAGATGGGAATGCAATCCCGCTCTCTCTAAAGGCAAGCAGCCTGCCACCTTGCACTGAGCATCACATCTCAAAGAGAAGTGACAAACAGGCTGCCCCACCAGCCTGAAGCTGTGTCACGAACCTGAGGAATGGCAGAGTGCTAAGAGAAAAAAAATGTCTGAAAAGAGGATTTCTTTTTTCTCTAGTTAGGGAAGGAAGAGGTAAGGCATAAAAAAAGGAGGGATTTTACCTTGCCTGTGAAGGGAGATTCTCTAATCCTCACCTAAGGGGTGGAGTGGAGAAATGGAGGGGGTTGGTAGTGGAGGTGTCTGGGCTGAGCGTGGAAATGTTAAGTGTAGAGACTTGTTTTCATGGTCTTCCATCTAACACACCTGAAAAAAGCCCCAAACTGGGCTGTGAAATGGCCAAGTAATTTAAAAAACATTCAAACGCAAAACCTGAAAAGCCTGAGCAAAAGGCCACAGAGGTGCTGAGGAGAAATACTGAAGCCTGGGTGCTAACCATGCCCATGCGAATGTCAGCAAGTGTTCTTCACTGCATAGGGCTACTTCTTGTGTCTGGAAGAGTAAAACAGATCAGCAACCTTCTTTATTTATATAATGAAGAACTAGATTGTCTTGATCCAACTCAGACAGCTGACATGCCTGTTCTGAAGCACTTCAACCCATTTTCTTGAACCTACACGAATGACTATGCAGAAGCACTGGAGTACTTTCAGCTTTCTGACTTGGTGGGAGCTGTGTGTTGCCAGTTTTTTTATCTTGGGGCGTACAGCCAGATTCCTGAGCTTACTCATTCTGATCACAGAACAGCTGACAGGTTTTGGTTTTAGTTTTGGGGTGGGTTTTTTTTGGCTAGGGGTTTCATAAAATGCACCCCACATCTTGCAAATGCATATTGCTCATTCTCATGGGTAATCACCTGTTTAATGTACATGCAGGATTCAGAGGCTTATTATTCTGAAGATTTAATTTTATCAGATTTCAATTTTTACTGAGATTTTACCTTGAGTGAGTCAGAAACAGACAATGCCCAGAATAATGGGCAAATTGGAAAGGACCTTCCAGGATCATCAAGTCCAACTCCTGTCCTTGTGCAGGACACCTCAAGAGTCACACCATGTGCCTGAGAGCATCATCCAAACGTTTCTTGAACTCAGGCAGGCTTGGTGCTGTGACCACTGCCCTGGGGAGCCTGTGCCAGTGCTCAACCACCCTCTGGGTAAAAAACCTTTTCCTGACATCCAATCTAAACCTCCCCTGATTCAGTTTCCTGCTGTTACCTCGAGTCCTGCCGTTGGTCACAGGAGTGAAGAGATCAGTACACATGTTAAGATTTCAGTGCACAGGATAAAAAATTTTTCTGTTACTTAAAAGGTATTGTCTGAGGTTTCAGGGAGCCAGGACAAGGAGGCAAAAAGCAAGCAGACAGAGGAGAGAAAGCAAGAGTATTGAAATCCTAGCATCATTTATCCAGTTACCAGGTCCCTGAGACACTGGGGATAAGAGCTCTAAGGGACTGCCTTCCACTCAGAACACCAACAGCACCAGGCAACATCAATTCAAAGATACTGGGAGGCCTCAAATGTGCCTATTCTTATGTTGATCCTCATCCTTTGGTGAGGATTCAGGTCCTGGAATGAGCTGTGTCTCCTGTGGGTTGAAATTGCTCAGCTGATATGGGCTTTAGGGGAAAGCACGGCCCATGTGACTGCAATGGTCTGGTCTCAAAGACAGTAAAACCCAAATGCTGTCAGAAGACAAGCAAAACAAAGCTGGCATTAAGCAACTGGGTGAACCAGAATGTAGAAAAGGAACTTAGGAAGCTGTGGTCATAATCCTATTAGGCTCGGGGCTGGATTAGGATAAATGGTTCCTAACTTTGTTATGTGATCAAGCAGTGAAGTTCATTGTGTCCACAGCCACTCTGGTGGCTTTCAATTCACAAGAGCATTTCATCTGTGCAGTTTATTTTCCACTCCAAATTTTTGTTCATCAGACTGAAGGTAGTCCCTATCTGAGAATGAGAACTGGTGGGTAGGAATGGGAAGAATATGTTCCCCCATGGTCCCAGTGACTTCTCAGAAAGCTTTGCATAAGGACAAGTCCTCTCCTTGCTGACCAGTTCTTCTGTATCCTCCACCTTAAGGCCCAGGTGTTTCCTGAGCTTTGGATAGCTTCTGATATCATAGGGTACCCTGAACCTATACAGACTTGCTCCTGAGCTGGTTCTCAACAGAAGGCACCCTCAAAGTGGTTTGAAGTGTTGACGGCTGCCCATAGCTGAGACAGCCAGTGTCTCCAGACCCCAGCACTGCAGCTGGGATGTGATGAGCAGGAGCTGATGCAAACTCAGCTTCAGGGGTGTATGACACACAGGAGGTGGTTTAAGGGCTATAGGTGGAGTTGGGACCTGGTTAAATGCAGTTTTATCTCTTAGGATCACCCTACAACAGCTTGACGATCAACTGTGGCACTCTGCTGGAGATGTAGGTGGTGTCCACCAGTGGAGTGGGAGGTGGTAGTGGGCAGATGTCCCCTTGCTACCTATCAGTTTTACACCTGGCTGTGAGTATCATTTTCTGTCTCAAGTTTCTAAATCCAGTCATGTGTCCCTGCCAAATACCGAGCTGAGTTTTACCCTGCTTCTGCTCCCGTGACCCCCAGACCTTTGAGATCTGGTGGTTTTGCAGTGATCAAGACAGCAAGCGGAGGTAAACTTGATGGTACTGATAGAATTGAAAGAAGAACTCCAGCCCAGCAGAAAGAACACAAAGAACTCCACAGTTCATGGCAATTTAGTTGCCTTTCTATAAGAGGCCCTAGAAGAGGAGGAAATACCATGTGTGGTCTCAGGAGCTGTATCGTGTTTGAAGAAACCTGCTCTGCCTATGTCTGGAAATAGTTTTCATGGGTCTCAGCTGAAGTTTAAATGACTTCTCCACAGAACAGATTGCTGTCTCCCACGTGCCTGGGAGGGAACTTAATCCAAGTACAGAGTCTGGCCCTGTTTTACAAAGTAGATCACTTGAGGAAAATGTTTTAAAATACTTAATTCTTACCAACTCATATACAGAAAAGTGACACATCCTAATAGGATCAATCCCTTCTTCTTTGCTGGGTAGCGGTGCGGCGTGGCAAAGATTTCCAGGAGAGAGAATGGCAATACAGCCGTGTGCTGAGGAGAAAAGAGAGCCCATCACTGATCAGTCACTGTGCCTCACCTTTGGTCATGGCTGAACACAAAGCCCAAGCACCCAATAAATATTATTATTTGATAATACTGAATGTAATTGTTTACAAATGCATATAATTTTTTTTTTTTTTTTTATGTGAAGAAGTACCCCTGCTGTAATGAGCATGGACATTTTCTTGTTAGCATGCTGTAAAAAGCACTGGAACAAAGTCCACCTTTTGGATGTTCTGCATTACTTTACAATGGGTGAGCTTTCCTTTTCAATTTATAACACAATAATTTTTTTGGTAATTCCCATTAGAGTACAAAAGATACTTAAGTCTACTGTTATGTGTGTTTGAGGATGACAAGAGTCTCCTCAAACTCATTAAGCAACTGCAGAATTGCCTTCATGTTTCATTCAGGTTATTATTGTATTTTATATATAGTTATTTATTATTTGCTCCAGTACAAATATAATGTGTTGTACTTCTCTACGTAAACTGAAAAATGTGGTCGTAAACATATGGAGGACCTAAATTAGCTGTGATTCGAGGTGATGAAGGAACTTCAAACAAGCTTAACCAAGAGCTGGTAAAGAGTTAGCTTGCTGGATTAGGTTTTTTTTTCTCCTCTTATTTATTTTTTTTGTTGAAGAGCTGGAGTTGTATTAAACCCCATCATTTTCAAAGGCTTTTATCATGACAACTGTCTGCGCATGGAGCATTTTCAGCACAGGGCAGGCAGCTTGGTGGCACTGACTGTTTTGTGGTGGGGAGCTGCCTGCAGGAGGGATGCTCATCGCCTGTGCATCCACCAGGGAGGTTGGGAGCACCACAGAACTCCCTATGGGCTTGTATGTTAAACAGAGAATGCAGGGGTTTGGGGATGCCAACACCTAATCTTGTTGGCTGATTGGTGGAAGCTTCAGAAGATAATTTGTTGGGATGAAATTTCCCCACTAGGAGTTTTGTAATATTCCCAGTCCAAGCAAAAAGTAGTTTATAGTTGCAAAACCTAGAACAGAAAGCCTAAACAATGCTGGAGAACAATACAGCAAAAACAGTCAATGCAGTGCAATGGGAGACAGCTAGCACCAACCTTAGCTGACAATTTGGTTAAATTCCTAATAATCAAGCAAATAGTTTC